>OU896721.1:9218551-9310549 GCA_918026855.4 Phaedon cochleariae | reverse complement strand
TCATTTTATTAGAGAGAATGTGGAAAACGGATCAGTATTATTGGAATATGTACCGACTGACCAACAAGAAGCTGACATTCTCACAGGCCTATCCAAGAAGAAATTTGTATATTTCAGAACAAAAATAGGACTCGGACCTTCCAGGATTCTCCAATTGAGCGGGGGTGTTGAAATACAATGAATGGGTGGAAATTAAAGGAATATGTTGAATATCATTATTCATAACCCACCGTAGATTGAGTTTAACATTAGTGTCAAAAAAAATCAATCAACTCCTCAATAAAAATAAACACAATTCTTCCTCAGTTTTGAGCATGTATCGATAATTATCTATTAGAACCACTAAATAAACACAATTCTTCATCAGTTTTGAGCATGTATCGATAATTATCTATTGGAACCACTACAATATCTTCTAATAATTCTGTCTCTCATTATTTAATCAATTGTGTTGCCGTACAGCGACAGAATTATCACGAATATTCAGAACATCGTGATATTACTTATGATTCGTTGTTTCAGCCAACAGTAATCTATTATTCTAGCCAATCATTCGGTATCATACTCAAAAATTTACATTGAACTGTCAAAATAAGACTATAAGTAAAGAATAAGGACGTTCTTTTTCTTATATACAGAGTGACCCATTTGAAAGCGGGCCACCCCTGTATCTCACGTAATCGTTGGGTAAGGATCATGAAATTTGCTGGAGCGAGAGATATACCAAAAATGCACTCTATGACCAAGTGGGGTCATCTTCAGTGATATACACTGCTCGCCAACAGCCATGGAACCACCCCAATTTCCGGAAAATGATATTAGGAGTCAAAATAGGTTGAAAATCACTTCGGATTCGGAATCAGGACGCCCAATTCACTAACTCTTCATATTTTTCCTTGACAATTTTCAGTTCTGAAAAATTAAATTTTGTCGCACTTTTCACGGAAGCACCCCCGTATCTCACGTAATTAACTTTATCTTTGGACTTTCCGTTCCTCCTGCAAATTTCAGAACCCTACCTCAATAATTACGTGAGATACGGGGGTGCTTCCATGAAAAGTGCGACAAAATTTAATGTTTCAGAACTGAAAATTTTCAAGGAAAAATATGAATAGTTAGTGAATTGGGCGTCCTGATTCCGAATACGAAGTGATTTTCAACCTATTTTGACTCCTAATATTATTTTCAGGAAATTGGGGTGGTTCCATGGCTGTTGGCGAGCAGTGTATATCACTGAAGATGACCCCACTTGGTTATAGAGTGCATTTTTGGTATATATCTCGCTCCAGCAAATTTCATGATCCTTACCCAACGATTACGTGAGATACAGGGGTGGCCCGCTTTCAAATGGGTCACTCTGTATGTGATGATTGATTATGATTCATAAACAATAAAATCCCTAAGTTATAGTTCAAAAGTAGTTGGACTCACCTGCATTTGTCTATCAACAGGACGCAACAATTGATCCGAGCGAGCCAAGTCTACAGATGATTTCCGGCCGTGCGCGAAGTGCTTCAAATTCATTGAATATGAACACTATGGAAATATGTAGGTTCACTTTGATTCGTGAAATGTGTTTTTTTTTTTCAAATCTGTGAAAATAATATTCCTCCCAAATACAACCCGTCCCTCAATTTTTATCCGATAATATTTGAACGACCTGTGGTATTTCCTTCGACAATAACATAAAAATATATCCCCCGTCAAATTAAAATCGCCCTGTCCGAGCGGTTTTTCATTGATTATTGCATCACAACGGAGATAAAAATTTTCGTTTGGCCACCCTGAAAAACAGTACCAACAGCCAAAGGAGTCCAGGGACGTAAGGGAGAACAGTACCTCAAGCAGGGCCAGAACATTGTAACTATTTGCGCAACCGGGAGCAAAACAAGTATTTTGCATTGGCCAAAAGTGAGAGCAGTTATTCTTGTAATAGATGTGAAATACTTTGAATAAACTTTGTTATATCTCAATAACTGTTGATTTTTTTTGCTTTTAGATTCGTTGTATAGTTTGATCTTCAAATAAGTCAATTTTTGACAAAATTTCAATAGGTACATTCAATCCAGACCTCTCCACATCATGATGAGGAAAACTGCCAGGGACTCATCCATAGGAAAAGCACACCTCTCTTATCTTCCAACTGATTGAATGATCAGGAAGTTCAGTTGTGGGAAAAAAAATTCGAACTGAAGTAAGTACCAAGCATGTTTTTGCATAACAGGAGCAATGAGATCAGCTCCGACTGCAGCACTAGAGGTCATTTTGGATCTCACACCTCTACATATCGTGGTGAGGAGAACTGCCTATGGAGCACATCTCAGGTTAGCCAAGGTCGGACTAAGAGGGAAAACGCACAGTGCAAGGTGCTCGACCCCCACACCTCGCCGATCTTCCAACAGACCAAATCATTAGGAAGTTCAGTTTTGAGAAGAACTTCCGAGTGGAGCTGAGCAACAAGCGCGAATGGAGCATAGAATCCATCGAATCACTGGGAAGAAACACCATTACTTGGTATACGGACGGGTCCAAAACACCCGAGGGAACTGGAGCAGGAGTCTTTGGGCCTCGCAGCAAATACTTCGAATCCATGGGACAATTCCCCAGCATTCTTCAAGCGGAAATACACGCCATAGGAAGATGAATCCAATTCAACCTATACCGGAAATACCGGAAGAAGGACATCGCGATTTCATCCGATAGCCAAGCAGCCATCAAAGCGGTGAGCTCTCCTTAAATCAACTCGAAGATGGTATAGGAATGCCTAAGCAAATTGAATGAGCTAGGCGGCAACAATAAAGTGATCCTCCTCTGGGTGCCAGGGCATATTGGAGTGGAGGGGAATGAAAAAGCAGACACTCTGGCACGATAAGAGGCTTCAACGCCACTGATCGGACCAGAGCCATTCTGCGGCCTTGGAAATTCTTATTTCAAAGGAGAACTTGAGAAGGCGGAAGGAGCCTGGAGAGCCAGACAATGGACTACGGCAGGCTAAAGATCTCCTTGGAAATTTGTAAATTTCAACAGAGAAAGATTTAAGACACTGACAAACCTCAGCAAAGGAAGTCTCAAAGCAATAACGGGATTTCTAACGGGGCATTGCAGACTCAAAGAACACCTAAGGAAGCTAGGCTTACAGGAGGACGGCACCTGCAGATTCTGTGAGGAAGAACCAGAAACACCCCGTCACATACTGATGGAGTGTGACGCTGTACATAACAAAAGATTCAACATACTGGGAACACACCAGCTGACTGTGGAAGAAATACCACAGCTAGACCCCCTCAAAATCCTCAATTTCCTGAAGGAATTGAATCTCGAGGGGCTGCTATGAACAAGAAATCCTTGATATAGCAGAAGCAGATGGGGCACAATAGATCTAATCAGGTCGCAGCGCATCTGTCACCATCCAACCTACCAATACCAAGAAGGAATGAAGCACAGAATCCATTCAAGAACTGGGAAAGAATACCATAGTATGGTATACGCACGGGTCTGTTAAGTCCGACGAGTCTCTAGGCCTCGCACTAACTATTACGAGCCGATAGGCCATTTCTCCAGAGTTTTTATTGCGGTAATTCAGGTCATAGTAAAGTGCTGCATCGACGCAAAATACTGGAACAAGAAAATCGCTATCCTCTCCAATAGCCAAGCAGATCAAAGCGTTGCGCTCTTCTAACATCAACCTTCAAATATGGTTTGGGAAAGCCAAGATAAATATAATATTCTGCGCAGAAACAACGGGGTGATTCTTTTGTGGGGGGGAATGACCAAACAGACATTTTAGAACGAAAAGGGGCGTCATCGCTGTAACATAGGCTTCACAACTTGTGTATCAACCTTTACCCTGACATGTTCTTTGTTACGTAGCTTGGTGTTTAGTTTGACTATTCCAACAACTGGTATTTCATGATCTGTGTAGCTTGAGATGGTACGTTGTGTTTTCTCAATTTTTGTTTTGATTTTTAGAGTATCAAACACTCTTTTTGGTAAGATGTTTACATGTGAGCCAGTGTCCATTTTGAACTTGACAATTTTTTCACCCAGTTCTATGTTTTCGTACCACTCTTTTGACACACATGAGACTATGTTCTCCACTAGAATGCTTTCATTTACAGTACCCACATAATCACTGTCATCACTGAGTTCATCTTCATTTTGTTCAATAACGTCCACTGTCCTTGTTCGGCACATTTTTGGTAGGTGATTTTTCTTGTTGCACTTCTTGCAGGTTAGACCCCATGCACTACAGCTTCGTGGTTTATGGTGCTTGCCACATCTTTTGCACAAGAAAGTTTCCTCTTGCTTTGGTCCACTTCCTTGTTGCTTAGGCTCTCTTTTCTTGATTACATTTACTTGCTGGTTCTCTGAATACTCTGTAGCATTCTGAGAGCTCATAGCCTTTCTCTGTACTTTTGCAATCTCTTCAGCCCTGCAGATTGTTATTGCTGTCTGAAGTTGTAAATCACTCTCTTTAAGTAACAGGTCCCTTGTGGTTTGATCTCTAATGCCACAAAGTATTCTGAAAGCTATAAGTTCCTCAGTGACTGCTCCGAAATTGCAGTCTTTTGCTAATATTCTTAGGTTAGTTAGGAATTCATCAAAGCTCTGATTTTCCTTTTGTGTTTCCATGAAGAACTTGTATCTGATATTGGTTCTTATATGGCTTGTAGTGTTCGGATATGCCATTCAGTATTGTATTAATGGTTAGGTTATCCCCTGTGAGTGATTGACCTGCTTCATCAACAAATTGGAATGTATTATACAGTTCCAGCCCTGTTGGACCTATAACATGCAGTAGAGTAGCTCGTTGTTGTGATATGGGTTTGGCGGTCAGCTCGGCGACTTCTATGAATATTTCGAATGACTGACGCCATCTTTCCCAATCAACCGCTGGATTGTCACCTATGGTGAATTCTTTGGGTGGTTTGAAAGCCATATTACTTTCTGAAGAGACGAAATTTTTGGGTTTTCTTTATTTCCTTAACCTCACTTTTACTTTTCCCTCCTTTTGATATACTTTGGATTTAAGCGAATTTTAGTTCCACTAACCGCTGCCACCATGTTACATACTTCTCTTGTGTATGTAATGAAGTTTATTATTCAATAAATAATCAGTTATTATAATATGTTGCTTTATTAACTTTTATTTCAAGTCACTGCTAAATAGTCGATACATGAAATTGCATGATACTGAACATGATATATCGCGTCCTGTCAGTTGTTGACGCATGTCATTAGACAAGACAATTGACATGCGACAACATGTCAGGGTAAAGGTTGATACACAAGTTGTGAAGCCTATGTTACAATCGCCACTAAACGGACAAGAACCATTCGGTGGCCTTGGAGATTTTGTTTCCAACAACAGAATGGCAAAAACTTCTAGGACCAGATCTCCTCGACAATTTGAACCGAGCAAGATCAAAGAAACTAATCAATCAACTGAGTTAAAATCACTACTTGAGGTTGCTGGAGTCGATTCAAGGAGCGCTATTAGACTCATCAATGACTAAACTATGACAAGATCACTCCAAACTTCACAACATCGGAGAAACGTTTTATCGCTTCTATTATGTTTAATGCTCTTATTGTCAGTTATCCCCCTTTGCAATGACCTAGATGCAGTCGAAATTGCATCACCTAGAACATCGCGTCTCAAGAATTTCCATTTCCGAAGGACATCGTCACATAGAAAAACTACAACTGGTCGACTTGAGAAGGATCTATTTGTCTCTATGAGTGTTCGCAGTTCCGCCACTACATCATGGGTCCAACCATAGCACTTATAAATGGAAAAATCCTCCTAATAAGTCTGATATCGAAGTTATCAAAGAAGGGATCTTTACTGGGGAAGCTAATGATTTTTTATGATTTTTTTCTTTCAATGTCTTCATTCTTCAAACGCTGGATGTTGCTTTTTCTGACAAAGCCATATAATTTGCACCTTTTATCTACATGTCACTCATCAAATATTTGAAAGACTGATGTACTCCCTCAAATTTTTCATTAACATAATTTATTATCTCTCGCATAGCTGCAAGTTGTTACTCCACGAATACTCCTATCGCAACTTGAATACTGTTTGGCAAGCCGGACTTCTTCAGCAAGCCAGACTTCAGTAATATACATGATACGACAAATCAAGTTGATAACCGATTAAGAACAGTAGTTGATTGTGATTCATAAACAATGGTTTATATACAAAGTTTAGAATAATGATATAAAAGTGATTATTCAATAGAATCAAAACTGTTTCATTGATGTTATGATTTTCGATAAAATTAGGGAATAAAAATAGTCCGAACAAAATAGGCGGGACTAATTTAGAATTTTACTGATTTCATCTTACAACAATTATAGGTAAGCTTGGTAGGTACTTATTTCCAACAAATGTCTCATACTTGAATTATTTGGACAACTTTTCTAAATTAATTTTTTCTCCCAAAATATACTTGTTTTTCTCGGTAAAGAAAGTACAATTTTTCTGCATTTTCTGTGTTCAACCAATGGTTGATTAAATTCATCAAATGAATGCATTATGATAATGTTCCTAGAATGTCCATCACTGTTATGATATGATGTCCACCAACTGTGAAAATTACATACTGATACTGATATGATTATCAAAATAGTCATCATAAGAACGGTTTTGTATCATAAACTGTATTATCAGATTGGTGAACACCTTCCTTGCAAGGGCGTAGTAATAACAACTACAAGGGCTAGATTTCAACAGACAGAACAAGTTGAATAAGGGATAAAAAATTCAGCGAAAGCGAAATTTTTATGAACAAGGTCAAATGCCCTTGAACCTTGAATTGACCCGACTGTTACTAGATGAAAATCAATAGTAACTGTGAAAACTTCACAAATGATCAGGTGTCTATAATGTTCCCAAAAACAAGACATATTTCGATAACACTGTAGTTACTTCAAGTGAAATACTCGTACGATAAGGTAGCCTTACAATGACAGGGCCAACTCATTGATTCTTTACGAACCCAAAGAATTTCCCTGTGTCTGGCTATGTGAATTTTGTTCGCGGCATCGGTGTATTAAATATGTGATGCACCTGGTTGTGCACCTAATTCACCCCTTTTTACTACGCCCTTGCTTGATTGATTATCTTGGTAAGTTATTAGCATGTTAGCTTCAAGCCTCAAGCTGAACACAGGCTAGTTGAAGTTCTTACGTACTGCTATATGGTATCATGTAGGACAAGACGGAAAATATCATGTTGGATAAAAAAACTTCCCTCTATTGGTTTCAGCACGAATGTTTGTACATAGGCATGGGGCAAATCTTCATCTGTCTGATAATGTGAAATAGGAATAGATTTAAAATTTTCCATTGAATAAAATAAATGTCAAGGAGTTATCCAGATTACTAGCCACACATATAGTAGGAATAACGAAAACTGTATCTTTGAAAGTACTTTGTACATATTCGTATGATATGATATATTATATGATTATCGAAAATTCCTCATCTTTTTCAAAACAAATTATGTTGCTTGGCAATCACTCAAGCGCATAGCGAAGGGATTTGTATTTCGAAAATTTGAAACTATGTAAATATCATATGCTGTGATTGAAAACGAATTAATGTTTTTAATGGACCTGAAATTTTAGTAATAAACCTCAATTACAAGAAAGTGAAACCAACTTCCATTGTAAAAATATAGTGCGTAATATTTAACTGAACTCATCGGAAATATAGTTTTTTAAGTTTCAATTGAAACGATGTAGACATGTAATATCAGATGATATGGTTGAAAACGAATTCATGTTTTAAATGTTTTAAAAATATAGTGTTTCTTATTCAACTAAACTCATCGGAAATATAGTTTCTTAAGTTTCATTTGAAACGATGTAGACATGTAATATCAGATGATATGGTTGAAAACGAATTCATGTTTTCAATGTTCCTGATATTTTAATAAACAATTACTAGAATGTAAAATCAACTTCATTTTCAAAATATAGTGTGTCATATTTTAAAATAAACTCATCGGAAATATGTTTCTTTAAGTTTCATTTAAATTTAAAGATATGAAAACATTGGATTTCAGATAACAAATTTGTAATTTAATGTTTCTCACAAATTAGTTATAAAAACGAGTTATCCCTAAGTGTCAAATTTTATTTGACATTTACGCAGAATGGGTCGTAGTGTTCATCTTCTCATCATATTGAAAGCCACTCCAAGTCATGAAATTTTCTTACCGAATGTCCCACGCAGCAGAATTAATTTCCGATAATTCTGCTGCTAGGGAAATTATAAGTGATAATCATCGATACATTTGTTGTATTACATACGACAATCGCATACACATAACCCATATCAAATAATTGCCATGTTTCATGTCCGGTTCTGATACAACGTAATTGCGCATGTGCCTGACTAGGCTCTTTACCCTTGCATGAATGCTTTCGATGAAACTTAATTGAGCTCTTTTCTATCTTGAACGAGAGAGAGGAAAGTTCTCTCCTCTTCCATCTCTCTCTTCAATGCTACCAACGTGGCCGCATTGAAATATAGAGAGATCCGATAAATATTCCCTTGTCTATCATCGAGTCTGAGCCACTGAACTATTTTCGATGTAATAATGAGGGGATATGTCTATATCATGAATGTCATTGACTGATAACATTTAGAATTTTTGAAATGAAATTTCAAATTATATCATACTTATTTTGACATCATTCGTTGATATCGTTAAATTTGACACTCTGCTCAATTCAAAAACAGTTCAGTGGCACAAAGTGGATGTTAGACAAAGAAATATTTATCGGACCTCTCTATATTTCAATGCGGCCACGTTCGTAGCATTGGAGAGAAATATGGAAGTAGAGAAGACCTCAATTTCCATTCTACTCTGAGTTACAGTTCTATGGGGCCAACTGACATTCGAGCGTTAATCTTGAGATTAGTCTCGGAGGCGGTTGGCTGTCCGAACATATCGAGAAGAGCCTTCTCTGAATGTCTGGTACGCAGACCAGGATGGCCTGTATTTCTGCTTGCACTTGCTTTGCCAGCCACGAGGTGTCTTTGACTATCGATCGAGTTTTTCTTTTATGCTCTCTAATAGTAAATTTCCGTGAATGTCTTAAACGGAATGACATGTTGGTGCAAATCATTCGATTTGTCCTTACTACACAAGTATTTGAATAATTCTCAAATATGCATTGATAGGAAGAAGGAGAGGAAATCTACCTCAATATTCATCTTTTGAAAATTGACATCCAAAAGAGTAACTTGAATCAATGTCTCGTTGGCAGTAGATTGTTGGCTTTTTTTATGAAGATACCATCATGTGGTTCTACCTCGGGCACTACATACTTTTACAAGGGGTTTGCACCATCAACATTGCTTATTGCATCATTCATTTTCTAGAAGTCGCATTCATGTCAGTTGGAATTATCAATGATTCCTACTATTTTCATTAACACATATCATCTGGGGTTCTAATGTTATGGGGTTTATGAGTTAGTTGAGTAGCATATCTCTAGTATCTAATATATAAAATAGTTGTTCTTATCAAGTCATGTCATTTTGTGAGTTGAAGGATAAGTTTCAGTTTCGCACTAATCTTTTAAACCTTTTATTGAACTGCACATATTTGCTGTTAATCCCTGTTAAGCCTTAGATTAAAATAAGTTATTTTTTCATGCATTTGTTTTTTTTCTATATATTTTATTCCCGGTGATGCAATACCGTTTTCATAATTTGAACTATCATATTTTGTTTCTCGCGACCTTGCCTTAAACAGCTCGAAATGAGTGAAAACCTACATAATTTTTTGTACTCGGACCGAGTGATAAAAATCGTAAACACACCTGAAAGAAGATCGAACGAGAGAACAGGATTAGTATCGTTTTGGCTCCGCAGGCATATATTCTAGTTTTGGATGCCTCAATAGATTTCGCTTCGCCGGTTTCACGGGAAATTTATGTGAAATGGTTTTCATTGTTTTGGTTCCTATCTGAACTACTTTGTGAGTGTTGCCATAGTTGGAATATCGCCGACACGCAATTACCTGGATTATCCTGGAGGGGGCCCCCAGCACACTTCCGTAACCAGAGAGAACTCTGAAGCATCCAGAAAGAGCCTCAAAATTCAGGACTTCGAGGTAAGCTGTTTAAGGATTCGATATCTTATTCATACTCATCTCAAGCTTACGGATTGCATCTCCGCCCTTTCGCCCCAATCACTAATTACTAATGCGCCCCTATGGTGAAAATCTATTTATCTCTCATTTCTGAGATTTTCGAATTGAATTACGCACATATAATTTGGTCCTTCGAGCCGGATAAGGCCCTTATGGCATTGTCTGGAATTGGAAAAATACATATACTTATGTAAAAAAAAAAAAAAAAACTAAAATTTTATTTTTCTTTTCTGTCAGATTAAAATTGGGGAGATGTGCATTCAATAATCTTGTACACAGAATTCTGATCATTTTCCATTCTTATTTCTCAATTTAGTTGAAAATTCAACAATTTAAGCTCCTGAAAATCTTGGCAGGCAAATGGTAAATCATTAGCACTTTTCAACAAGCGCCATTTTCAGCACGCTTGCCGGTACCGGTATAAGCTCGTCAAAGCGCTTGCGCAGCTTCTGGTTGGTGCGCCAGTGTACTACTCCCCACCCTGCGCACGCAAATTTGAAAATTCATTCGAAATCGTAGATTTCCGCTATTCAAGGTCGAGGTGTTCGATATTGTATCGATACATAAATACCTGTACCCGTTGTTTTTATTCTGGACTTTTTAGATATGGCAGATAAAGCTGAAAAACTACGTCGTTACAAAGCCCTGCGTACCAGCTGTGGAAATGAGATAGCTGTTTTGACGAATTTAGCTGCCAATGCCAGATTAGATAAATCGCAAAGAATAATATTCAAAATACGATACGAAGACGCGGATAAAATAAAAACTGAATTTTTGAAGCAACATTCGAATATTATTACTTTATTATCGACTGATAACGCCGTAGATTTGGACGCTGAAGACGCAATCAAAGAAGCTTTCAATGAATCTTATTACCTCGCTCGAGCTATTTATGCTGAATTATTTGAAGAACCGTTGAGTGCTCATAATATGACTGGTCCAAATCCCGCTTCCGCCAACCAGCACTTTCGACTTCCAAAAATTGAGTTGATAAAATTTTCCGGTGAATATCGGGAATTTCCCACTTTTCGGGATATGTATGAGGCACTAGTTCACAATAATGATTCTTTGCAAGATATTGAGAAATTTAATTATTTGATTTCCGCTTTGAAAGGACCGCCGCTACATTTAGTTCAATGCTTACCCATGACCGCCTCCAATTATACTAACGCCTACGACACTTTGATGAAGAGATATTCAAATAGACGCTTACAAGCCAATTCATACTGGTCCGAAATTGAAAATTGTTCAAAATTACTCTCTGATAATCCGCAAACTCTATATATATATATTTAACGAAAATTTAGCCGGTCTCAAGAATATGCAATTTCCTACGGAATCATGGGATTTCATTCTTGTCAACATGATGCTTAAACGACTCGACGTAGATACGTTGAAAGCTTTCGAGAAAGAACATGGGTCAACGGATATTCCCACTTACGCCACTGTGGTAAAGTTTTTAAACCAGCATTGTATTGCTTTAGAAGCCGCGAATTATACAGGTTTACCCAAAACCAAAAAAGTACCGTACGCTCCTGGACATCGTTTCACGGGTTCCCCGACATCTTCTCCGAGTACGTCCGCAAATTCCCGCTTTCGATCTCCATCTTCGCCTTATTCGCCTTCACACTCTACGTTTCTAGCTCGCACGAGTCAGACAAAACCCAATCATAAATGTATTTTATGTAAGGAAAATCATTTACTCTTCAAATGTTCCACCTTTTTAAATAAACCGCAATCTGAAAGATATCAATATTGTAAAAATCAACGATTATGCTTAAATTGCCTGAGTAATTATCATGAGACCCGCAATTGTGGGTCGACTTATAGCTGCGGTCGTTGTGGTCGAAAACATCACACTGCGCTACATAGCGACCACATAACTACTACGTCACCATCGGAATCCTCGGTGCCGCCGCTCGGGGTCACTGCCGCCTCGCAGAATTCAAATTCACCCACTTCTCTCACAAATGAACCAAAGGATGATCCACGATCACTAAACGTCAATACTTGTTCAACTTTTCTAAATCAAACTTCCCCAGTCTTGTTATCTACCGCACTGGTAGCTATTCAAGATAGCCGAGGTGTCTATCAAACTTTCCGCGCGTTATTAGATTGTGGGTCGGAAACATCTTTGATTTCGGTGAAATGTTTCAATCGTCTCAATTTGAAAAAATTTTATACTCAAACTAGAATACAGGGTCTTGGCGAAACCCAAAGTTTAGCGAATGCAGGAGGAGTAACCTTGAACCTAAAACCCATTGGGAAAAGCCTTCCAATTGTCCAACTCGATGCTTTGATAATCACGAAAATTTGTGAAAACCTCCCTTCTACCCCCATACCTGTGCACGAATGGCCACCTTATTCGGAATTATCTTTGGCGGACCCTACTTTCCATGTTCCGGGGGAAATTGACCTTCTTCTTGGAGCCGACATATTCTCCCGTTTATTAATATCAGGTCGCGTAATAGGTTCCGCAGGGTGTCCCGACGCTCTCAATACTATTTTTGGATATGTTTTGTTAGGAAAAACATCCGATTCGGTACCTCCTAGAGTAAATACGCTGTTTTGTTCCTTATCTGCAGATGATGGTCTGCAAGAAATCATGAAGAAGTTTTTTGAGTTGGAAACGGTTCCGGAGTCGAATCTTCTATCGGAAGCCGATAAAAAATGCGAAAAGATCTTTTCAGAAAATTATCGCCGCAACCCCTACGGTCGTTACATAGTCCCCCTACCTTTCCGAGAACCGCTACCGTGCTTTCCAGGAATGCGATCCTTAGCTATTCGCCGCTTTTTTTCATTAGAAAATCGCCTACTTAAAAATCGTCAAGTCTATGACGAATATTGTGCAGTTTTGAAAGAATATCTCGACTTAGGACATATGGAGTTGCTTCCTCGGGTAACTAATGATCTTGATATCCCGCTCACGTCCTATTATATTCCACAAACTTACGTTTTGAAGCCAGAGAGTGTCAGCACCAAATTGAGAGTGGTTTTCAACGCTAGCGCTGGACTTCCTAACCAGAAGTCTCTTAACCAAAGCCTCTTGACAGGCCCTAAACTGCAACGTGACATTACCGCTATTTTGTTGCAGTTCCGGTTACATAATTTTTGTTTCACCACCGACATACAACAAATGTATCGTCAGATTTTGATTTCCCCTCAGGATCGCGATTATCAACGCATAGTTTTCCGATTTTCGCCTCTCGAAGAGTTGCGCGATTATAGATTAACCACGGTGACATTCGGCTTATCGTGTTCACCCTATCTTGCAATACGCAGCTTGCTTCAATTGTCTCACGATGAAGAAACGCAATTTCCCGCGGCAGCTGACGTGTTACGCCATCATACGTATATTGATGACGTCATATTTGGCGCCTCCACCTATCCTGAAGCGGCAAATCTTAGAGATGAGCTCATTGCTCTGTTAAATAAAGGAGGGTTCCAGTTGAGGAAATGGTCCAGTAATGACCCATCATTGCTCAACATTTTTCCCCGCACTCATCTCGCTGTAGATCCTACCTCTTGGAATCCAGATGTAGAAACTACGCTTAAAGTTCTAGGGCTACGTTGGAACCCTGTTAAAGATTGTTTCTTTTTTTCAGTCAATTCACTCGATCGCGAATGTACCAAAAGAAATATATTATCTGAGTTAGCCCGCGTGTTTGACCCACTTGGTATAATCGCCCCAATAACTTTTTTCACCAAACATCTCATTCAGCAATTTTGGGTTAGAGGCCTAGGTTGGGATGAACCACCCCCAGATGATATTACGCGAATATGGCTCAAATATAAATCTGATTTACATTTACTATCAAATATTCGCTTACCTAGACGAATTTTGCCTGCCACTTTCGAATCCGTCGAATTGCATGGATTTTCCGACGCATCTTCCAAGGGCTATGGTGCCGTGATTTATTTTAGATTTATTAATCTCCAAGGTGAACTTTCCACTTCCTTCGTTTGTGGAAAGTCAAAAATCGCACCTATCAAACCCATTTCCATACCCCGGTTGGAGCTCTGTGGAGCCGTTTTACTTTCAAAATTAGTAAACTGGGTGAAAAACGTCTTTCGAGATAAACTGTCATTTTCCCGCTGTTTGGCTTTTTCCGATTCCCAAATCGCTTTGACTTGGATTCAATCAGACGCCGCGCGTTGGCCTACATTTGTGGCAAATCGGGTAGCTTACATTCAAGAAAAAATTCCTCCAGCATCGTGGTTTTATGTCAGGTCGGAATTGAATCCTGCTGATGTTGCGTCACGCGGGTTATTACCTGCCGAAATCGTTTCACATTCACTTTGGTTCAATGGCCCTCCTTTTTTGCGTGAGCCCGAAGTCGATTTTTCGTCTGAAACCTATTCGCCCCATTTCACTGACATACCTCCAGGAGAGCGTACGAAGTGTTTGATCACAACAGTTGATTATAATTGTGTTGATGAATTGATGACCAAGGTGTCCTCGTTCACCGCTTTACAAAGAATATTAGCATACGTTTTACGATTTATATTTAATTTGAGAACTGGAGCCAAAAAACGTACTAGTTTTTTGTCGGTGCTGGAACTCGATCATGCTCTCAAAGTTTTGATTAAACGCATACAAATATTGTCCTTCAAAAATGAAATGGTTTCTGGTAATTTTCCCAAATCATTGAAAAGACTTAATGCTTTTTTTGACTCTGAAGGTATTCTTCGAGTGGGCGGTCGCCTAACTTATGCGCAATTAAGTTACGATCATAAACATCCAATACTATTGCCTCGCCAAAGTAGATTTACATGTTTATTAATCGAGTATTATCACAAAAAGTATTTCCACGCCGGAAATCGGACGATACTGTTTCTTTTATCTCAAAGGTATTGGATATTAAGTGCCAAACGGGCAATACGCTCTACTCTCAGTCAAT
Organism: Phaedon cochleariae; assembly: GCA_918026855.4. Taxonomy (NCBI): domain Eukaryota; kingdom Metazoa; phylum Arthropoda; class Insecta; order Coleoptera; family Chrysomelidae; genus Phaedon; species Phaedon cochleariae. Next base: position 9,295,474 of record OU896721.1, on the reverse strand, counting down.
GTTTAAAGTGTTGGCGAACTAAACCGACTCCTTTGCAACCTCCCATGGGAAATCTCCCTATTCCTCGTATATCTCAAGTAAAACCATTTTCCCGAGTAGGAGTGGACTATGGGGGTCCGTTTTTACTAACTATGACTCGTCATAGAGGTTCGAAAACGACGAAGGCTTATATTTGTCTTTTTGTGTGTCTGGTTACGAAAGCCGTACATTTAGAGTTATCGTCGGACTTAACCAGTGAATGTTTTCTGGCCTCCCTTCGCCGATTCATTGCGAGGAGAGGGAGATGCTCCGACATCTATTGTGATCGGGGTACCAATTTCATGGGGGCTTCTAAAATTCTGAAAGATTACCTTCAGTACGCCGCGGTTACAGAAAATATCACTTTTCACCCCTTGCCGGGAAATGCACCTCATTTTGGAGGTATATGGGAAGCTGGGATAAAATCAGTAAAATCCCATATATCCCGGGTTATTGGCACGCAAATTTTGTGTTATGAGGAATTCAATACCCTCTTAATTCAGATTGAAGCCGTATTGAACTCGAGGCCCTTAACCTCCGCTAGTTCGGATCCAAATGACATATCAGCTCTGACTCCGGGACATTTCTTAACCTTGGAACCTCTCGGTTGTATCCCTGATCCCGATTTAACAGACACCCCTTTCAATCGACTTACACGGTGGCAATTGCTCCAGCGCCTGCACCAGGACTTTTGGCGCAGATGGCGCACCGAATATCTACACACCCTTCAACAACGCGCCAAATGGTATCATTCGGAAACTCCGGTATCCCTAGGCACTTTAGTTATAATTAAAAATGACAATTCGCCCCCCTTACACTGGGTTCTAGGGCGCATCTCTAAGTTACATCCCGGTGCAGACGGTGTGGCTAGAGTGGCCACCGTTAAAACGCAGAATGGGGAGCTACGACGTCCTCTCGTCAAATTGTGTCCGCTTCCAATAAAATAAAGGCTCTATACCCTTTATGTTTTGTATGTACCATGTGGTTGCAAGATTTTCGGGATACTGAATTATCGATATTTATTTTTTCATTTTTTTTTTATTTTTTTTTCTTCCAACCAGGGTATTTCTTAAAATGCTATCAATTTATCGCATTTTCGGGGGGGAGTATGTTAAGCCTTAGATTAAAATAAGTTATTTTTTCATGCATTTGTTTTTTTTCTATATATTTTATTCCCGGTGATGCAATACCGTTTTCATAATTTGAACTATCATATTTTGTTTCTCGCGACCTTGCCTTAAACAGCTCGAAATGAGTGAAAACCTACATAATTTTTTGTACTCGGACCGAGTGATAAAAATCGTAAACACACCTGAAAGAAGATCGAACGAGAGAACAGGATTAGTATCGTTTTGGCTCCGCAGGCATATATTCTAGTTTTGGATGCCTCAATAGATTTCGCTTCGCCGGTTTCACGGGAAATTTATGTGAAATGGTTTTCATTGTTTTGGTTCCTATCTGAACTACTTTGTGAGTGTTGCCATAGTTGGAATATCGCCGACACGCAATTACCTGGATTATCCTGGAGGGGGCCCCCAGCACACTTCCGCAACCAGAGAGAACTCTGAAGCATCCAGAAAGAGCCTCAAAATTCAGGACTTCGAGGTAAGCTGTTTAAGGATTCGATATCTTATTCATACTCATCTCAAGCTTACGGATTGCATCTCCGCCCTTTCGCCCCAATCACTAATTACTAATGCGCCCCTATGGTGAAAATCTATTTATCTCTCATTTCTGAGATTTTCGAATTGAATTACGCACAATCCCCTTCTCATGTCTAAAGCCACATCTGAAGTGTGTGATGAAAATTTCAGCCTGATTCTGTTCTTTTTTCAGATGATTAATCAATTTATAAACCGATGGATGGAGGCAATCCAATGAATGTTGGAACAAATTGTCCAAACTTTTGAAGATATATTTATTTTGTTCTGGTCAAATTATTTCGTATGCGTTCAAATAAATTCCAATTTTATTAGTTTTTTCCCACGTAATTTTTCCAAGACTGTTGTCAAATTGAAACATGAATGACGCATCTATGGTACTATTCGAGAATTTCTTTTTCACAGCAACGACGCAACGACTAACTCACTTGATGAGTTGGATAATCAATCACTGATAGATAGGTATAATGGCTAATGAGATATGTTTGAGATGTGAACACTTTTAAACATTTGAAATACCAACGGAAATGAGCGCTATTTCAGAACGCGCTATTTTGTTACGCGCTGTTTTCTTACAGCACTGTTATTTAACGCACTATTTCGTTGCAGAGCCCAAAATAACACTTCATTGAAAGTTTCGTAGATGTTTAGGGGAAACAATATTTTTATTACATACTGAATAAATGGTGTATGTGATATATGAACTACCAGATTTAGAGCCCATAAATTTCAGATTTTTCAAGGTACGTTACCGACATGGAATAAAATGAATGAATGAAAGCAATATGCTATTATTTCTTATTCTCACTTTTTTAGAATGTTAATATAATCATTGTTTGACTTATTGATTCCGTCAAATGCTCAAAAATATATATAATTATATATAATAATATAAGGACTGTCTTGTCGGTAACATGTTATTTTTGTCGGTAACGGACAATTTGATGTCTTTTCATTACAGATAAGAGTGTTACCGACAAGACATTTATTTATGAATCAGTTTATCAATGTTATTTCATGTTGAATTGAGGTTTAATGAATTATCAACGTGGATATCATTGATATAGAGGGTGTATCTAAATAACGCCGAAAAAGTTCAAGAGGTGTTTCCTTGTGACATTCTAGCAAATAAAGTTCATATAAACATGTGTCCTAACTTGCTCCGTTTTTCAGATACACGATGGATGTTGAAGTTGGAAGAATCTATTGTTTTTATTTATAACCCCCCTGTATAAGCTTTCATGGTGCCAAAAGTCAGTATGGATGGAGACTGAGAAAGCCCTAAAATTTCAAAATGATTCTAATTGGGGTTATTGAGTAATCTCGATGGAAGTCTTGAAGACACACACAATAAAATTCGAAGTCAAATCGAATTTTTATTGTTTCCTCAAACATTCAGCTAGATACAAAAATCACACAGAGGATAAAAAAGTTGTTACTTCAATAGTTCAATCTAATTAAAATGTGAAACTCAGAAAAACCGGTGGTGTACAATGACATTCATCATGAATATCGATAAATTTACACACTGTGACGCCACCGGAAATATTATTTCGAACCTAATTGCACTAGAAGAAGCTTCATTTTACTATTAACACAACCACAAAATTTTATAGAAATTGATGAAAAGACAATTGAGAAATGAATAGGAAAAAGATTTTGCATGGGAATATGAATACCCTGTATCTCTTAAACGAAGCAAGTTAGGACACATGTTTATAGGAACTTTATTTCATAAAATATGAGAATGAATCACTCCTTGAATTTTTTCGGTATTATTCAAGTATAATACCATAAACCACGATAGTAAATTGATCTCATTGGAGCAAGTCACCGTAGACGTAAAAATTTGTTTTCCGAGAAACGATTCCATAGAAAAAATCGTAGGTGGAAATTGATGGGACGTGTACGATAATTTCACTATGAGTACATACTGATGAAGTAATTTTGCCAGTGGTAAGGCTCTTTTGACACTTCTTGCGGATGTTATATACACTAACAGTTCGAGTTACCGACAAGATGGTATAGTGCGAACGCGCAAGTTTGCCTTCGTATGTTTACTAGTAGGTGATATTCATGTGTTCAGAAACTATAATCTATAAGTGGGCATTATTTCCAATCAAATGGTATTCAACATTTGTAACAAATATTTATTTCATACTCGAAACCTTTACTGAACATTCAATTTCGACAGTGGGACACGTTACCGACAGAACAATTATCCTTTTTAGGATACGATTAATGGGTGAAATTTCTGAAATACATCATTATATTTTCAGATTATTTGTGACCTCATTCCCAGATTTTTACTATTTTTATGGCGTTGGAACATAGATTGGCATATTTTTTTCATTTTTACCCATACGAACATTATTTCAAAGCCCATTATGTTCAACTGACATTAGGTGATATGAAGTGAAGGTTCATGAAGCGCTATTTTGGTAATTTCTCATCCAAATATAATAAAAATCGGAAAAAAAGGCTCTATCGACATGTCAAAGAATATGTTCCATTAAAAAAAGTCCTTTCCATAAAAACAAATGAATCTGTGGATACAAAAAACTACACGAAATAGAAGTTTAGGTCGTTTCGAACAACTTTTTTATTCAACATTTTTTCATATATCTCAAAGCAAAAGAGTTAAGAGGGGGTTCTATTTCGAGATGCGCACAATATACACATCTTGATGATAGTGCTCATATATTTGTATGTCAGCTACAGATTTTCTGTGTTTTCTCTTATCCAGCATGTGTGGCTAGAAATCTCGGGATGAACTTTAGGGCACTAACAATGAGGGCTAACATTTTCACTCTCACCAGTTGGCGCTACTAAAACGTGAGGTCAGTGTCAAGATGACAAAATATTGTCGGATAACCCTAAAGGCTATGGCCTGTTTTTTATCGAACATATTCGAAAAAAAAATTATGAAGAATATTTGAACAATTGGATATCGAAAGACGTGAGTGTAACAATGTTCAACTTTACGACCAATTCTTACATTGATGGAGAAGAAGATATCGTAGCAAGAGACCAAATGACACGAAAATAATAAGTTTATATACCAGTTCTACCAACCCTGACCTCAAGTTTCGGTAGCACGGTTTGATACTTTTAAAAATAATTAAAAGAAATGAATTTGTTTCAGAGGCGCAAACTAACAGATGAGATAAAAAAATTCAGATATAAATTTACCATACCACTATTCATCAAATAATAATTTTTTTCGTCGACCTCTACAAAAAATCACATTTTACGTTCTAATTTTCGAACGAAAAACCGAATATTTCCGAAGGCAAGTACTTTTCGTCCGCAGACACAAACTTTTCGTCCGCAAACATTTCGTCCGCTGCAGGGTTGCCGGTTCTACTGAAATTTCAGTAATCTCCTGATTTGCATATTGGCATACTGATCTACTAACATTTCATCATCTACTGAAGAATATTTTGACAAAGATAATTACCTATATTATTATTAATCTTTAGTTAATTGCATACACTTATAAATTGCATGATATTTCGGCACGCTCTGTTTGAATAAATTTTACAAAATAAGTAATAAATGTACATATAGGTACTAATGATATGTATAAACCAAAAAAGGACAATACTTTATCTGATTCAGATCAAATTCAATCATTCAAATACCTCTGTTATAACAGTTTGTTTCCTACGTTCAATCCCTTTATTTGTTTTTTATTTTTGTTGTTCATTTTTACTATTCGTTCCTATTTTTTCTATACTCAATTCTTATAAGTGCGTATGTAACTTTATTATTTTGGAATTTCTACAGCATAAAATAGATCTTAAACAGATCTATTGAAATCTACTGAATTTTTGACAAGGTATTTTCTGATGGAACAAAAATCGAACTGGCAACCCTGGTCCGCGCGGAGACTGAGTTGACAACAACTGTCATTTGTTGTTGTCAAATTAATTATTCTCGAAATCCGATAGATTTCAAGTGTGAATAGTAGGGTGATGTGAATATAAGTGTTTGAGGTCGACGAATAAATGTAATATGTACTTCGGCGACAAACTGTCTATTGTCTCGCCTGATTGCTAGCCTCGGCTATCAATTTGCAGATTCGACTATAATAGACAGTATTTCGTCCTTGTTACATAAATACCTATTTCTAGTTTAATTATTGAATGTTTACTTACTTGTAACCTTCCTAAAACATTTATTAATACACCACCATCAAACATTGGTTGTGAATCTACTTCTGTTATTATTCTATTGATTTTTTGAAATGTTAATGCCTGAAAATCAAAACATAAAAATTATTCTCCTGAATATACAGAGTGGGGCGTTGAAAACTAAACAGCGGCTCTGTAGGTCGGTCGACAGAACCGGATTATAAAATAAAGCTGGAACATGTCAACTACATTTTCGAGGGGGACATCGTTCTAAAATATGTTCAGCGCTGCAGCGTTGCCGGTTTTATCGAAAAATAGCAACAACTTTGTTATTTAAAATGGAGTACTCTATATTTCATTGCATTTTCAGATTACCCCTGAAGAGCTGATTTCATCAATACATCAAACTTGGGGTATAGCGAGAATCACGAGAAAACACTAACAAGTCAGCGGCGATTTAGCAATTTCACAATAGATAAACCCATTCAGGAGACGTAAATCTCGAATAAGTTGCGGAATGTTACACCTGCGGCGTTGCCAAGTGCTTTGTCTGATGGAAAGTGATAACAACGAATTAATGAACATCTTTAATTCGATAAGACTAAAATTCATTGAATAGGAATGATGAGAAAAAATAATTATGCTTTAGTACAGTATAATCATTGTTTCGTTTTAAATCATTCGATCAATTGCAAAACTTTATGACCTATTTACGAAATCGTACAGTCTGGAAAATATGCAATTGAAGTAAAAGAGATGAAAAAGGAGGATCGAACGATGATTGATTGGGCAGAAACGTAAATAATGAGGTATGTGATTAAATGGCATGTGAGTAGAGCTCGTCATATTCAGAAAATTGCTCCTCCCACCTCTCATATTGCTCATTGTCCGTGCATAGTTAGCATTGATATTTTGGGACCTTATACTCCATCCCATAACAATCATCAAAATATTATAGTTTTTTCAGATTTATTTTCAGAATGGGAGGAATTAAAATGTACCAATAAACTTCATTCACCCGACTTTGTTATTGCAGGGTTTTGATCTCTGACAATGGACATCAATTCCAATCACATAGCTGGAGTAGATTTTGTAGTAAAAATCATATAACTCATCTATCAACGGTAATCTATCATCAGAGATCAAATCCTGTAGAATGTCGGAATCAAGAAATCAAGAAATTGTCACGAGTTCATCTGATGAATCGCGATCTCCAAGATTGGGAAAACTTGCTGCCTCGTGCTCTCTTTGCTTTACGTTCCAGGCTTCAATCTGCCACTACCTGAGGAGCGGGAGAATCCCAGACAGTATCAGTTATGGGAAGACAAAGAGAATTTGAGGGCAAACCGCATAGATGATATCCGAAGACGACAGGAGGTGGAATAAGGTTTTACTACAAGAGTTTCGTCCATCGAAAGATAATCCATTTCAACAAAAATGGATGGAACCTTGTGAAGTTCTACAAGTCCACTGAAACTCCATCCATACCATCGAACGAGACTTTTTACAAGTCAATGTTCATGTATGAACCAGAAGAGGATGAAAGACACTTGAAAAATGACACTGAATATTATGTAGATGAGTAAGCTTTTATGCAAATGTTGACTATCATTGACACAATCCTAAACGACGAAATCGCCGAAAGTGAAAGACCAGGTGAAATTGTCTTTATCTGCTATCAAGGATACATAAGCATTTTTGAAATATTCAATTTCGGACTGTAGTTCTTTCACCAGTATTTTTAATACTGGTATTTGTAATAAACCATTCTCAGTCATGGCAAAAAAAATTGAACTTCCTTCCTCCAGCGAGTTGCAGGCATCTCACCTCTGTTGAAGTTACATTTGCAAATGCCACATGAAGTAGTCTTGCAACCATCACACCTGAATGAATCTTTATCATCAACTGCATCCTTTAAACACCGTAAGCATTTGCTCATGGTAACAAAGAAGAACAATTTATAGATTCCCCGTATGTAAATATGAATTGTTGAGCAAGAAAATCGACGTTTCTTAGTTGCGGGATCCTAAATACACTAGATTGCTATTTTGTCTGATGTCTTGGACATTAAACCAAATTCCGAATTGTTCTCATTAATAGCTTCACAGTATTGAAAATTTTTGAAACTATTTTTTGAGAGAAATCCTCGTTTCTTGGGCTTCAAGCAGATATGACTTTGCCGAATTTATTATTGTATTGACTCTTCTTCCAGTTCAAATACTTGGAAGATTTTGAACTAAAAGGAGAGTGAATACAATAACACTAACCTTGAAACCTTGCATCTCAGTGCAGGCATGTTCTGATTATTTCTGTAAGTTTAGAACGGCACTTGTGTCCCCCATGAAAATGAAATTTACCTGTCTTTTCGATTTTTCATTTTATTTAATGGAAGGAATATATTAAGGGTGGGAAGTTTTCTCATTAATAGCTCCAAATTATTGAAAATACTTGAAATTATTTTTTAATGAGAGAAATCCTCGTTTCTTAGGCTTCAAGTAGATATGACTTTGCCGAATTTATTATTGTATTGACTTTCCTTCCAGTTCAAATACTTGAAAGATTTCGAACTGAATGGAGAGTCAATACAATAATACTAACCTGAAAACCATGCATCTCAGTGCAGGTATGATCTGATTACTTCTGTAAGTTTAGAACGGCACTTGTGTCCCCCTTGAAAATGAAATTGACCTGTCTTTTCGATTTTTCATCATATTTACTGGAAGGAAGATATTGAGGCTGGGAATTTTTCTAATTGACACGGCATTTTTCGGAAACTGCTCAACAGAAAATGATAAACTATGGTACAATTGGAAAGAGAATCAAACGCCTTTCAGAATGATGTGCCACTTGACCCCCCTTCCCATTTGATCTTCAAGTTCTTTTCACCATTCAGTTGTCTTCATGTTTACTCATATTTTACTGGTTTGATATTTTTTAATCATCACTGAATTTAATTGATGTGCTCAGTAATTTCACCTTGGATTTCAATCGTTGTTTGAAAAAGAATACTACTTTGATAGGTCTATGTTTTGAGCCACCTGCATGACCTACTCTAAGTATCTTTTCCTCCTAGGGCTTCTTGAAAATAAAATCTACCTGAATTTTCGATTTTTCATATTATTTACTGGATGGAATATCAAAATGTCTCTCTGTATGTAAAAGGGTAAGCAAATAAAAATTTGTTCTGAAGAAATGGTCAACTAGCTTTCTTGAGAAGTAATAGCTTAAAAATATAACACAAGCTGTCATTTTTCCATTTTCATGTCCTATTTGAATCGTTCAAAGTTCTTTGTGATATACCAGGTGGTTCAAAAATTAGTAGGTGGGGGACTTTAGACGGACACTGTACAAAAACGGCAAAACATAAGTGTCAACCCTTTAAGGCTGAAGTGTCATAACTAATAAATGACATTTATGAAAAAATCAGATCCTATAGCAATAAAAATGTAGGTTTATTTTCGCTTATTATACTCCATTGAAACTCATTTCAGAAGGCCATTGACCTAGCTCTTTTAAACAAATTTTACACAGTGTGGAACTGAGTGGATATCTTGGTAACAGCTTGTTAGAGTTTTTTCAATTGTTGTACATGGTAGACTCGAAAATGTTATCATCAATGTTGCCACGTTTTCGAGTTTTCTGAAATTCTTTTTAATTTTATTATTCCACATGACATCTAGGTATATGAGATTTGAAAGAGAGATATATCATTTACTTGAAATATTATGATTACTGACCTATTGAATATTTGTTTCTGTTCAGATGATATTCATAACTATTCAATTCATCATAGCCGGGAAGAGATGCAATGCACTCTCATTCAAAAATGAAAGACAAGATATATGGATATAATTGTTATCAAGGCAAAAAACATATTCATGTCCTTGTTTGGTAAAACATATACAGTGTGTCCAGCTTTTCATAAATACACCCTGATATATCAGTTAATAATGGTGTGATAAGGAAGTAATTGGCATATTGAACAGTTTCATTCACCATTGGCGTGCGATGTTGAGGGGTATAAAAAAGGTCTATATTTGGAAAAGGATATTAGGGACTCATTTTAAATAACTTTTTCATCAGATTCTCAATCAGCATCCCCAAAACCCTCCAATTCATATTTTCAAAATCCCAAGAGATAAAATAAAATATTTTGAAATCCTGCTTTTCATGACAACACCCTTAAATCTCAGTTATCAAGGATACGATTTTTTTTAAATTTTGATGGTGATTGTATGTTGGAAAAATAACATACAATCACCATCACAGTCTCGAGAAAATCAAATCATTAACATGTTGACCGCCATGAGCATCCCAAGGGACCGTCAGCTCATGGTTCACTCAGACCACTTAGGGCCACAGGGACCTACACTATGTTACCATTTGTTATATTAATTTTGGACCGTTGGGACTCTTTGATAAAGTGTTTGATGGTATGGGTGGACCGTCACGGTCTCTTAGGTAATAATTTCTACACGGACAAGGACATTTTTGTTTACATGTGAATGTGGTCCCTAGGTTTGAAAAACACTGTGGAAATATAAATAAATATTTTCTTTATTAAATTTTCAGTAATAAAAAGAAGAGAATTGAACTATTGAATGGAATGAAAGTATAAAGATAAATTCACATTTATATGTCAAAAAACAGTTTTTAGTGTAATAGATTGGAAAAATCTAGGCAAAGTGCTGGCTTTCCCTTGCAATCATCACAATACATGGTGATTTTTTTGGTGCTATTCTGGGCAATTTTTCGTCCATCTTTTGCAGCAATCATCTTATAGCAATTCGTACAGAACCGCCTTACTGAATGGCTGGATCCTGTTTTTATGGTGAAAACGGCCGTGTACTTCATTGAACAGGGACCAACGGTCAAGTAACAGCATTTCATAGTATGGTGGACTGCATAGGTCCTATGGGACCTACACCTCATGAGCTTACATATTTTTGTTTTGAAGAATATCACAAAATGGTTCACACACCACTTATATATGCTCAATATCTATCAAAAAATCATTTTGGCCCATGATGACTTTTTTTAAAATTTGGCATGGTGCTGTTAATAACTGAGATCTTCGGGCAGTCATGAAAAGCAGGATTTTGAATTTTTCTTGTGATTTTGAAAATATGAATTAGGGGGTTCTTGGGGATGCTGATTCTGAATCTGATAAAAAAAGTTATTTAAAATCAGCCCTAATATCCTTTTTCCACATAATGGCCCTCAACATTGCATGCCAATGGTGAATGAAACTGTTCACTCTGCTGAATACTTCATTGTTCTAACATACAAAACCACTAAAATTTCAAGAGAATAGCATCATTAATAACCATGAAATCAGGGTGTATTCATGAAAGGCTAGACTCACTGTATATAATCTGCTTCAAATTCATTTGTGGAGTGTCTGTTCTATTAAATATTCAAAACATGGAAATGAAAGTGTCAACTACCATACATCCAGTACTGACTAATCACTCTAGTTTCATTTTAATGTTACTATAGTGCTAATGGAAACAAAATCAGAGACCTGGACAGTTGTTTGATACCAAGCAAGGATTTGAACAGAGAAGGTCCTACCTATCAGTGGCAGGTCTGACAACAGTTCTCCTAGATGTTCTGATCATTTTCTAACCATTGATTTGAATGAGACCTAGCTCTAGCTATGACAGCCTAAGGTGTTTGAATGGTCCGACCTGCCACTGAACAGAGGCTAGGGCTCCAAGACCACAGCCATAGAACATGCTGCATTTTTGATCAATCAAATAAACTTACATTCAACTTCTCCATAATCTTTACTGAACCTTGTAGCTGGACTCCTTCGAATGTCATGAAAGATAATTCGACCTAAAAAAACTATACTTTATCAAATATTAAAATAAACATTGCAGTGTACTCACATTATACATATTTACCAAATTAGACCTTTGGGTTGGATCATCGAATAGCGCATAATATTGTTGTACAAAACTTTTTCCTATGGCTTCGTATTGCAAATTCAGAGCCATTATTCACCTATATTCACTACTATTCACTTTTCTTTCCTAAAGTAAAAATAACAAAAATTCAAAATTATTTCAACATCAAAACAGCCTAAAAACGGCTAATCGTTCCCAATCCGCATTCGGCGTATTCCAAAATCGGACATCGTTGGGACAAATGTCATAATGTCAATGTCTTTACTGTCAGTGTCAAAGTCATGAGATTGAGAGAAGTGTCTCAATAGCCGCATTGCCGGCAAATCGAAGATTGAGCTTGAGCCTAGTCGATGAATGAACTGTGTCGATAGATTTGCATTGGCACCCGCCACCATGAAAAAAACAATGCACTGAATTCAATGACAATAATAATAATAATGAATGTTCTTTATTGGTTAATCGACCGAGGTCCTTCAGCCAGTAACAATGTACAAATATAATTTTTATAATATCAATTCAAATTTTTAGGTTATGGAAGAAAGTTAATCTTTATGAAAAAAAAAAGATGTAAAAGTGGTCTATTCAGTAACTTATCAATAGAATACGATATCATTTTTCATTACGTTAACGATACATAACATGATTTTTTTTCATCACCTTTTTGCTAAAAAGTTATCGACGCCCTTCAACTTTGGGTACACCCATTCCTACCGCGCTTGGGTTTACCAACTCCATCGTTGGTAAATGTGGTTAATGTTATGATGTTAATGTTAAACATGATTGAAGATTTGTTTATGAAGTGACAGGTGGAAAATGGGTGGAAAATACGTGGAAACACTCAATTTACAAATAGAGCGGATATGTCGAAGTACGAGATACACGGGCAACCGACAAAGGTTACGAAATGGTATAGGGTAGTGATAGGAAGTAAAGCTTTATTATTTAGGTAATTTTTTGTTTCCAGATGACAAGCTACTCAAACAATATGTTTTGGATCTATTCTTGTCCAACGTTGTCTCCTCTCCTCATTCGAAACATGCGATAGAAATCTGATTCTAGTGGTGGGCACTTTGTAGACGCAAATTCATTACTGTTTGGGTGGGAGATACCGTTCAGATTTTTAGCTGTTGACGTCATGACCTGTATGATCTAAGGACTTGACCTCGACTGGAATGACATTCCGGAAACGGCAGCCATTTGTCAATTGTCACTCTCATCTCATCTGTCAAATGTGCAGTGATTATTCCATGTTATGAATTTAAAAAAATTATGATTTGAAATCAACTGAAAATGGATAATCCTGGTGCAAGTTTATTTCAGGGAACTGATATCAAACTGAATAATTCTCAAAATGAGGAAGAGGAAGATCTAGAAGAGCAAAGAAGAAGAAATGAAGAAGTAAACCATTTTTTGAAAATGTTTTCCAGCTTTTTAATTTTTCTCAATTCAAGATTCAGAATTTATTAATGACTAAATTGGATGACTTCAATTATGACGAGAGCACTATCAATTCATCAACTAATAATTCAGTAGTTTCTGTTGATGAAATTCAGAACAACTATCATAAAGCTATCAATCCCAATGAGCAACTTAAAGTTCTCTATGATGTGAGACTGAGAGAATTGAATAGTATGAAGATTGAATATGAAAATAACAAAGCAGAGTTGATCTCCAAAATAGATTCTTTGAATAAAAAGGTTATAATTTATGAAGGAGAGCTGCATCAAACAAAAATATCCCTGAAAAATGCAGAAGAACTTTTGGGTGAGTTTAATTCCATCAAAAATTACTATTTCGCAAGCTTACATTTTTATATTGTAGTGGAAAAAAGTAGTGCAATTACAGACCTGGCAATTACTCTCAGTGCCAGGGAGGAACAAATCAAGAACTATGAAAAAGCCATGGAAGAAGTAAGGCAAAGCTATAACTATTAACTCATCACTTATCTGAGTTTATTTCAGTATCATTTAGAAATCAATACATACCAATCAACAATAAATGATTTGCAAATGAAATTACAAGATAACATCAATCCATTTAATATTGGCAATCAGAAATTCAGTTCTGAAGAATTACAAAAAGCACATGGTGAAAATATTGCCAAGTTAGAAGCACATTTAGAACAGCAAACTATGATTGCAAAACTCCATGTAGGTTCATTTACATTACATATTATCTCTTTCTAATTCAATCTTTCAGGAAAAGGAGAAACATAGAGCCCAAGAAGAACTACAAAAGTATATAGAATCTGAAATTGAAAATAAAAACACTATAAATGCTTTATCTAAAAGTTTTGACAGTGCACAAAAACAATGCCAAGAACTCATAAATGTGGTAGAGAAATTAACAAATGAAAATACACATTTACATGGTGAGCATTGCATGGAAGTTCATATGTTTTATGTTTACAAATTGTGATCATCTTTTGGTTATATCTGTCATTACCATTATTTATATATTTTTGTTTAGTCATAAGACTATTTCATAGGAAAGCGTCTAGGGGTCACAAATTTAAAATAAATTTATTTTTTTTCAATATATTGGAAAAAAATGCAATATGTTGGAAAAAAAATCCAATATATTGAAAAAAAATCCAATATATTGAAAAAAAAATCCAATATATTGAAAAAAAATTCAATATATTGAAAAAAAATCCAATATATTGAAAAAAAAATCCAACATATCGAAAAATAAATTCAATATGTTGAAAAAAAAATCCAATATATTGAAAATTTAATCCCAATGGCCAGGAAAGTTCCACGACTATAGAACCCCGCTGACTGTCGAAGTGTGCAAATCTTCCAGGGACAACTCTGTCAGAGACAACACAAAGCAAGGACTGAAAGACTCGAGTAGGGAATTACATAGTGACTTAAAAAATTCAACTACTTTCTACTACCAAATACTATTTTAGAGGCGGGTAAGATAGGAAAATGATGATGAAAAACTACTTCAATCTTTGTGCTTTTTCTCTCCATATCCACTACGATTTATTGCCATGTTATGTATAATATCTGAGATGTAACAATATTTTTGCAAGAGGTGTGGATTTTCATAATTCTAGCAGATTATATTATCGAAAAATATATGTATAAAAAAGTAACTGTATTCTGCGTCACTACAAGTCCATTCTGTAAACATCTCTGGTCCAATCCAATGATATCGATATCCGCATAATTGACCAGACATCTTCAACTGAGCTTGGATGAAATCGCTCACAGTGGATAATGGGGAATAATTCCTTTTTCTATTCAATTTCATACTTCTCAGTTTACGTTTGAGTGTTGATAAACTCATTACCATATTATGTCTCAAATACAGAACGGCTAGTATTTCTTCATAATGCATGCCACTCAGAAAATAATCCTTTATTATAAAATCAGTATGATTTCTTGAAACATTTAGTAAATCTCCATCATTGACCATTTCCGTATTGAGTCATGGTAATAATATAATCAGTCGAAGTGAGCAGAGCACTACTTATGTACTCTAGCACAACAAGCAGCTTGGAATATTCATCACTCACTACTCACTTTTCCTGGATTTGAATAATGAAGAAATATCCAATATATTGGATTTTTTTTTCAATATATTGGATTTTTTTTTTTTTCAATATATTGGATTTTTTTTTTCAATAGTTTAGATTTTTTTTTCAATATATTGAATTTTTTTTTCAATATATTCGATTTTTTTTTAATATATTAGATTTTTTCTCCAATATATTGAAAAAAAATATTTTAATCCTGTGACCCCTAGACGCTTTCGTAATTTCACATTTTGTTCAGAATTCAATAACAAACAAAACAACTAGGTAAATGAACCTAAAAAAGTAGTTTATGAAGTACAAAATTCACAAATAACAACAAATCCATCATTTCCACTCTTCACATTCACATTTTGCATACAAATCAAAATCAAAACTAGTAACAGATATATGCTACTAAATAGAGGCTTCTAAATAAACTTATTCAACTCCATAAAGCTATAGTTGAACCACTCTGGATTTTTAAATTCAAATATATAGGCAAAAAACATGGGCTCTGGTAGCTTAATGAATTTTCTGCACTTTTTTATAGTTTATAAGCCAAGTTCAACCATTGTGTTTGTGAAAATTTTTGGAAAAAAAGATTAACAGAAAAATGTATGATGGGTACAACCAAGAGCCTCAAAATTGCCTTGATTTATGATATAATCAATATCCTTATATTCCCTTCATTATATATTTTTTTCTGCTAGCTTAACCAGAGGCTTTACCATCAAGCTAGCCTCATGATTTAAAAAAAAACAATGTACAAAAAATTCGTTGGTGTGCTTATCTTTTTTTTAATAGCCAGTGGTTTGTCATCTTCATGTTGAATTTTTGAACATGTTTGCACAGTTCAAATTATGTTATACTTAAATTATTAAGGTATACTTAATATCTTTATATTCCTTAAATCTATTATATTATATCTATTTGGCTGATGATGGGCATATGCCTATGATGGATCTTTGATCATTAAAATTGTGGAGATGACTTTGGGTTTTCATGTATGGGATATATTTTATGGGTGTTAGTCTCCTACAGTTCAGAATTATTCACATGACTCATTTTGTAGTATCTTTTGACTGCCCAAATCATTTTGCAGCATAAAAGGGATAAATTAGAAACAGTAGTGGGCCCAGAACACTTTTCTATTAGTGGAACACCTTGATTACATTCTATCATTTCTATCTCACTTGATAATTCATCTTGATCTCTTTTGTCAGTTTGTTGAACAATTTTTAACCCTTTCAAATATATTTATCCAATTTCTAGGGCTTCTATTTTTTTTATTGATAATCAATCCCAGTATGTCTGATCTCAAAAACTCTTTGAACATCTTGAAATCCAAGAATATGGCTCAACTTTTCAAAATTGATTTTTCAGTTATATGTACTTGGTGTACCACTAAGATAAGAAAGGACGCCGGCTGTATCTCGGAAACTATTTGCCACACAGGTTTTGGAAAAAAATATTTATGATAAAAGTGGTCAAGAAAAATCTCTGGAAGTTATTTTCAAGTATCCAGGACAGTGGCTAGAGGGCATAATTGCATTGGCCGACTTAAAAAACGGGTTTTTATGAAAATTTTATATATCAAGACATATCAGAAACACTTGTTCCATGTTCTTGAGTTGATTTCCAATCATTTCTATGAAACAAAAATTGCACTAGCTCTTTAAATAAAAAAGGGGGGAAAAGATGAATAGTACTCTGGAAAAACTCTTATTACTACAGTTTGTCTTGATATATAAAATTTTCATAAAAACCCATTAATTAAACTGGCCAATGCAATTACACCATCTAGGGGCTGTCTTGGAAACTTGAAAATTATTTCCAGAGATTTCTCTTGATCACTTTCATCATTCATATTTTATTTGGAAACCTGTGCGGCAAATAGTTTCCGAGATACAGCCGGCGTCCTTTCTTAGTGGTACACCCGGTACAGGCTATCCCATTTTCGTTGTCCTCATGGGATATCTTGCTTCTCTTTGAATATAGAAATTTGCGGTTTTCGCATTTTGGGACCCCCCCTGAATCTCATCTATCTTTCAACTTATAGGAGAAGGAGTAAAAATACATTCTTACACACCTTTTTACATAGAATCCAGTGAGGTAGTCAGATTTTTGAAATGAGCTGTCATTATTTAGATATGACTCAAAGTTATGTTTTTTCAAATGGAACACCCTGTATATTTTTCAATATTTAAAACATATATGCATTGCGCTTTCCAAAAATATATAATATTTATATGATATTTCGAGTTTTTCAAATGTATGATAAATTGACATTCATCATACAGGACGTGGAAAGAAATTCTGAATTGAGAAAAAACCTTATCAGGAATCTGCGATTGAGGTCTATAAAAATAACAAGTTTCCATTGTTCAAGTTTGAACCTGTTGATTGGGTGAAAGTATTGAAAAGGAACATTCTCAGTTATATTTATGAACACAAAAAAATTTATATATATAAAGAAATACATTGATGAAAATATCAATTCTTTCTCGGTTCATTCAACAGGAAATAACTACTTTCCTGGCTATATGCCAAGACAAATATTAAATTACATCTATTGAACACACACGATAAGAATTTGAAAACAAAATCTCCTGAAATAGAGAATTTGCATTCTCCTTCATATAAATATATGCATATAATATAATTCTGAATATGCAACAGGAAACAACTACTTTCCTGGCTATTTGCCACGTCAAACATTGAACTATATCTGTTGAATAACTGGACTTCAGGTTACTGATGAGGATATGATTCCCGAAATGAATTCATATAACCTGTTTGTGAGGGTTATAATTCCCATATCACTGATACGAATGATTTTTTTGGAAGTTCCAAGCTCATCAAGATCAGAGTTCATACAAGTATACTTCTCCTATACATTTCAATTTTCATTTCAATACTGAACATATCGGTAAGTTTAAAAG
Source organism: Phaedon cochleariae (assembly GCA_918026855.4). Lineage (NCBI taxonomy): Eukaryota > Metazoa > Arthropoda > Insecta > Coleoptera > Chrysomelidae > Phaedon > Phaedon cochleariae. Next base: position 9,277,279 of record OU896721.1, on the reverse strand, counting down.
TGTTTGTAAAAGTGTTTTTAACCGCCAGCTTAGTTGCAAAGCAACCCTCGAAAGTCAGAGACTTGTTATATTTTTATATTATAATACATAATATTATTCTATTCGATTTGAGAGATGATGTTAATTCTCAATTTCAGAGGATTTTGATTTTTTATGCTCTCTTTTTTTGGATATTCAACAGATATAGTTCAATGTTCGACGTGGCAAATAGCCAGGAAAGTAGTTGTTTTCTGTTGAATATTCAGAATTATATTATATGCATATCTTTATATAAGGGAGAATGCAAATTCTCTACTTCAGAAGATTTTGTTTTCAAATTCTAATCATGTGTGTTCAATAGATGTAATTAAATATTCGTCTTGGCGTATAGCCAGGAAAGTAGTTGTTTTCTGTTGAATGAACCGAGAAAGAATTGATATTTTCATCACATGGAGAATGCGAATTCTCAATGCGTTTCCTTATATATATATATATCCATTTTTTTTGTGTTCATAAATATATCTGAGAATGTTCCTTTTCGATATTTTGAGTATTACATTGTTATGTAAAATACAGGATGGCCCACGGTCGATGGTACCTTAGACGTATACGGAAAACGGTACATTGGATTATCCTGAAAATTTGGTTACTCTAATAAGCGTTTGTGATCTAACGATTCAAAATATTTTCAGCGAAGCAGCGTTGCCACTTTTACCAAAAAGTAGCATCATCTTTGTTATTTCAAATGGTACACCCTGTATTTTATTGCGTTTTTAGATTCTCCTCGAAGAGCTGATTTCATCAATGCATCACACTTGGGGTCTAGCAGGAATTATTACAGAGATATAGGGTGTTCGAAATCGAGATTTTTCAACTTTAGGATTTTTTTGTCGAAACTATTCATCATTGGTCAAAACGGCTTACATGTCCCTATATTAACTTTCGATTAACTATCTACCGACATTTAATTGGAAAAAATACAGGATGGTCCAAGATTGAGAATTTTGATCACCCTGTATCTGTTCCAATTAAATGTCAGTAGATAGTGAATCAAAAGTTGAGATAGGGACATGTAAGCCGTTTTGATCGATAATGAATAGTTTCGACACAAAAAATTCCTGAAATTGAAAAATCTTGATTTTGAACACCCTATATCTGTGTAATAATTCCTGCTAGACCCCAAGTGTGATACATTGATGAAATCAGCTCTTCGAGAAGAATCTAAAAACGCAATGAAATACAGGGTGTTCCATTTGAAATAACAAAGATGATGCTACTTTTTGGTAAAAGTGGCAACGCTGCTTCGCTGAAAATATTTTGAATCGTTAGATCACAAACGCTTATTAGAGTTACCAAGTTTTCAGGATAATCCAATGTACCGTTTTCCGTTTACGTCTAAGGTACCATCGACCGTGGGCCACCCTGTATATGAGATATTCATATTTCAACTTTGTGGTCCTCGATCGAGCAAACATCCACGAAATCATTTATTTCTGAATGTTCAACAATAACTTTGTTTTATCTCTCGAAGCGCACGAAAGGAAATTCCTATTATGTTCGTGGAACATCGTGCGTACCTAGGGAGGATAGGGAGAGGCCTTTCAAGCCAGTTCAACACTATTTTTTATATCAAGCTAATCGTATTTTTACTTCAGAACTATATTTTTTGACGTTTGTAGAAAATATGTTGTTTGCAACTCGAGCGCGAAATACTTTGGTCATCTCCACTATTTAAAAAAAAATCAGATCTCCATCACCAAAGTAGCATTTCGCGCTCTAGATACAAAAATAACTATTAAATAATTCATTTTTGCACTGCTAATTCACTTACCAAATTACATCCAAGATGATAACAGCAAACATGTTTTATTCAAAATGGTTCAAATATTCCGGTGCTGCATGGAACATTAAAAACAGAAATATCTCGAAATCGGCTTATTTAAGCGGATTCTCACAAGAGTATCTTTTTTGCTCAAAAATTTTCAGAAAATTATTTCCTCGACGAATAAAGTGTGAAACTACACTGAAAAAAAAGTTATGGCCATTCTATACCTTAAGAAGTGCATTGGTAAATCCCCTCTATTGGCTACAATGAAAGGGTTCCCGTATTCGTGTTTGTGACATAGAGACACCTCCATTACTAAAAGAAATTATTTGATATCACACAATTCAGCCCTTTGTGTACAGATGAACATATAGCAACATCACACTAAAATTAATGACATGACAAAATTAAGTCGTTAAATCGTAATCCTGAAATAGTCGATTAGATAATCAGAAATTATGTGAAAATTTGCATGTGGGGGTTCGAAAATATACCTAATGAATAAGTGGTCGAGAAAGAGTAACAATAATTAATTAATTTATTCAAATATTTCAGAACGAACTGGTGCTCTCAGTACACAATTGAATGATCTTCTCAGTCGAAAATCACCATTGGTAAAACCAGTTTTTGTAACATAATATCTTATTTTTTTTTATTAAATTCAATTCTAGGAAAGCAACAATGATCCTCTCGAAAGGCTGAAAAAAATGCTGGTAGACAAGTCATTCCAGATAGATTCTTTAAATTGTAAAGTCAGGTAAGTTATGATACGGAAATTGATTGAACCAAAAAATACAAAAAAAAAATCCATAGAGGTTCATCCCCTACACGAATATTTGTGTATAGCTAGTACCTAATAATTCATAAAATAATAGATAACAAACAACAATGAAAAAATATCAAGAATAGATACATGTTAATATATATAATATCTCAATTTTTTATAGAAAATCAAAACATTTTCTTTATCATATTCTAAAACTCCTTTTTGAGGTAAATAGAATTTTTCAGTACATTGGTATTTGCTCTTGGAATGGCTACATATTTTCTGTTAAGAGTAACATATATGTTATCTCCTGGTTTTCGAAATAGACTTGTTAAAAACAATTTTATTTATTCCGGCATAGATTAAGTTTATATAATGAGCTTTATTTCAAGACTAACTTTTTGATACAATATAAAATGAATTTATATTAAAAATAATGCTGATGCCAGCGTCAGCAGATATTATATTCCATTTCTGCGGATGCTGACTTCAAGGTCAAGATCATGTTCTGAGGAATTGTTATCGCTGGTAAGTTGATACTACTGAGAACAATGGGAACTGATTTTAGCATATAACAACTCCCCATCATAATAAAAAGTTGGTGCTTATTGCAGCGACTTTTAATGAAGGTCTTTCGAGGTGGATGATGTCAGCTCGAAGTCGTCTTCTTGGTCTCGGATGTTGACGCTTGGGCGTCTTCTGGGGATGAACCTGGTAAGGGATGATCTGAAGGGTGTCCTTGATGTTCCTGGTGGAGCTGGGGGTGAATTGTCTGAAGCCATGATGCTTATTCTTGCTGGTCTTCTACGTCTGCACTTACAGTAGAAGTAGAGTACAATCAGGAGGATTATCAGGGTGATCGTAAGATACGTAAACCAAGAAATGTGTTTGGTCACGTATGGTTGATTGATTAACTTGTCCAAATCATCGGAATATTGACTCAATTTGTGCTGAGCAATATTCAGGTCTTCAGTATCCAATTTGCTTAATTTCAGTGGTTTTAGCTCTGGAACATTCTGTTTTTCAGGTAGGTGTTTGCAGCATTCGTACGGGATGATGACTGGTTGATTTCTGTAGGTCACATTCTTGTAAGAACTGACCAAGTACTTAGCGTGTACTCTCGTGCTTCCTATAAATGCATTGCATTCTGGTTGTAGTGTGAGGATCGAATTGGTATTGGCTATTTTCGTGATTGTTTCTCTATTGGAACACTTGATCGTTATTGGTAGTGGATCTGACAAAGCGATCAACCACATATTGGAGGCAATTTCTTGTACATTATAGTCTCTTGCAAAGATGACTGAGGATTGGCATGTCTTCGGTACTTCGAATTGCTGTCGAAGAAGTTGAGCTTCACAGATAGCGTTGTTATCGATTGGATATGGCAGAACATCTGAACAGATTTGTATTCGGCTCTCCAGGTATTTGCATCTGTCCAAGTTTTTGAATGATGCGTACAACATTGAATCGTCATCTCTCGCGATATATTTTTGATTTGTTAACAAAATGTGATGAAAACCTGTTCTATTATCCAATATTGGTATTGGGAATAATCGGAATAGGGTATAGGTTTCTGGTTCAACTAGTGGAATTTTTAACAAGAAAACTATTTTTGAATCAGTTTGGTAGGCTTCGAGTTCCATAATTTCTAAGTATTGAGCTACTGTTGATAGATAGATTGGTAGGGGTAAATTATTTTTGGATAATGATTGAGATATTTCCTGAAGGGAATTAACTAAATCTCTAGGTGTTATGATTGACGTATGTATTATTCTTAGTCGAGAAAAGGTGATTGAGTTGAGCATATCATCTAATGTTGCTTCGAGAAACATATAGCTCTCCATTAGTGATTCGCAAAATTCTAAGGTTTCTAATTGAGCTTCAACATATGCTACATCGTCAGAAATATCATATATTGATTTCTCGATTGATTTTAGATTATTGTTGAAAGTAGCTTCGTCTATTGGTAATTTTTGAATTGTATTATTGAAACTTTTGATAACGGAAGTAGTTACAGATATTTGGTTATTCATCAGGTTTTCAAGCTGATATTCGTCTTTAGATATTTTATTGATACAGTCATTGAAATATTCTCCATCGGAAGCATCCAAATTTCCAGTGATGGCTTTCCAAAAGGAACCTGCACCATTGAATATTCCTCTTTTTGTTCTATGGCCGGGTTTTGTATCTGCGAATATTTCACGATACTTCAGGCCTAGTGAATCGGAGATTTGTGAGAGAAGACTTATATGAGTTTTTACTTGAGCTTTGAAGGATATCATACGAGGGTTCGGTGTATCGAATAAATCGAGCATCGATTCTAATATTCGGTTATTTTTCTCGAGAGCACCTTTGATGGGTTCGAGGTCTTTGTAAACTATTAATGTCCATTTGTCGTTAGAGAATTTAACTGTTGATTCTTCGTGGTAATATATTCCGATTGTATTGTTTATTGATTTGAGCGTGTGTTGGGCGTCTGCTGCTGAAAACAGCAGAATGGACCTGTAAAGAGATTCACTAATCAAAATAAGGTTTGAGTCTGTCGAAGTTTACTTTAGTCTTTTGTTTTGTTTGCCAATTTACGAGCATTGCTGAATTTTGATATATTTCAATTATTTCAAAAGGACCGTTAAATTTGTTCTGGAGTTTGTCTTTAATTTGGGACTCTTTGACATACACTTTATCGCCTACTTGATAATTTGGCAAGTTTTCATTTACTCGTTTGTCAAATCGAATTTTGGCTTGCTCTTTTCTATTTTGTGTTCTTTCGCGTGCAATATTGTAGTAGTAAGAAATCCTATTATTGAGGTCACGAACGTATTTTGAGATTAATTGTTTTTCATTGTAGAGAGTATCGGGCGCTCTGGAGGCGGTATGTCCAAATACTAGTTCATATGGAGTAAAACCGTGTGTTTTATTCTTCATGGTATTATAGCATATGACTACATATGGAAGTACGTTGAAAGGATGTTCATTCGGATTTTCGGCTAAGTTTACTCTAATCATTTCAATAAGTGTCGCATGAAATCTCTCAAGTGAACCGTTCGATTGTGGGTGGTTAACACTAGAAAATGTTAGTTTTATGTCGTATAACGTACAGAGGTCTTTCAATAGTCTGTTGTCAAATTCACGTCCATAGTCGCAGTGAATTCTCAGTGGCGTACCATAATGTTGGAAATTTACCAAAAGGGTATTAACTACTGATTTTGCGGATTTGTCTTCTATTGCATAGGCTTGCGTGAATTTTGTAAGTTCGTCTCTGATTGTTAGTGCGTAATTTCTTGTCGGTACTTCAAATAGGTCAATATTGATTCTCTCGAATGGTGATTTTGGGGTTTCGGTAATAACTAATGGGGTACTTAAGTTTTTTCTACAAATTTTAGTCTTTTGACAAATTTCACAGTTCTTGACAAAATTTTCAACGTCTTTGCTCATTCCTTGCCAAGTGTATTTTACTTTGATTCTTCTTGCAGTTTCGTTTATTCCACGATGAAGATTATTTTTGCCTGAATGGAATTGGTCTAATATGATTGGTATTTGATCAGGATCGGGTGTTCTGGTGATATTTTGGCAGATTTTGATTTTGATATCTTTGTCATTAAATATGAAGCAAAACATTTCTAAAATTGGTAGTTCCAAATTGTTTTCTACGACGTATGTTTTTGAGAGGTCCAATTGATTTCTATTTTTGTACAATATATAGAATAATCTTTCTATGACTGCTTCGGGATCGAAGGGGAGAATGATTACAAAATATTTGCGATCTTTGACTGATTTGCTGTTGAAAATATCGATAATATCAGAGTGGAAATCGGCATCCTGTTCAAAAATATCTTCATTGATAGTATGATGGAAACCTTGCAGTTTATTTTGCCAGAAAAAGATAATTAGGTTTTTATTAGATTTATCGAGTAATTGAGAATTGACAAATTCTATCTTCGAATAGTCTATGAGTGATTTTGTTCTGTATAGGTCAACAAAGGTATAAAATTCTTCTTGAATTTTTTCGGGTGTTGCTTCGTTAGTTTGTTCGTCTAGTACGGGATTGTCTGATGTATCGGGGTTGTCTTCGGAATCTGAAATTTCTATAGGGTCTTCAATATGATGGATTTTTGTTTGAAATTTTGCGCATTGATCGAAATGATTGATTTTAATACGAGAGAGTGCGTCTGCATTTTTATTAGTTTTGCCTGGTTTGAAGATTATCTCATAATCGTATTCTTCTAGTTTCAAGCGCCATCGAGCTAACCTGCTACCAGGGTCTTTAATTGAAAAGAGCCAGGTCAGGGGGCGATGATCTGTAACCAATTTAAATTTGTGTCCGAAAAGATATGGGCGAAAGTGCTTTACTGCCCATACAATTGCCAAAAGTTCTCTCTCTATCGTAGAGTACTTTGTTTCGGCTGCACACAAGGTTCTTGATGCATAAGCAATCGGAAGATCTTTTCCTATTGGTCCTTGAGATAGGACTGCGCCTATCGCGAATGCACTAGCGTCGGTTGTTAGAAGAAAAGGTTCGTCAAAATTTGGGTATATTAGTATTGGAGATGTAGTGAGTGCTTCTTTAAGTGTTTCGAAAGAGTTTATACAGTCTGCGTTGAAATTGAAAGGGATGTCCTTTTGTAAAAGTCTTGTCAAGGGTTTTGAAGTCTTTGCGAAATTTGGGATGAATCGCCTATAGTAGCCGGAAAGGCCAAGGAAAGATTTGATGTCTTTCGGATTTTTGGGTTGAGGAAAATTTCTTATACACTCGACTTTAGAGGGGTTTGGCTTCACGCCATCTTGGGTGATGAGATGTCCTAAATATGCAACTTCCTTGCGAAGGAATTCACATTTGTCGGGTTGTATTTTTAGGTTTGCTTTCCGTAAACGTTTGAAAACTTCTGTAATCCGGGCGATATGTTCATGAATAGTAGGGGAATAGACGATAATATCGTCCATGTAGACAAGGCAACGTTCATTCTGAATTCCCATTAAGATGTTGTCCATTACGCGTTGAAAGGTGGAAGGGGCGTTCTTCAATCCAAATGGCATACGAACGAATTCATAATGCCCATTTTCCACAGAAAATGCGGTTTTCTGGATATCTTTGGGATCAATCTCAATTTGGTGGAATCCGGAAGCCAAATCGAGGGTGGTGAAATATTGGCACTTGCCTAGTTGGTCGAGAAGATCGGAGATGTTCGGAAGTGGGTACTTGTCGTCGATAGTCACTTCATTCAGTTTTCGGTAGTCGATGACTACTCGCCACTTCTGTTTACCAGAAGCATCAAGCTTCTTTGGTACGACCCAAACGGGGGAAGACCATGGTGAAACTGAAGGCTGAATGATACCTTGATTGAGCATTTTCGATATTTGTGTCTTTACCTCTTCTTTATGTACTTGAGGGTACCGGTAAGATTTGGTAAATGTAGGTCTACTGTCTTTTGTATCGATAGGGTGTTTAATTTCGTTTGTGAACGTCAGGTTGTCACCTTCAAGATAGAAAATGTCCGAGAAATCTAAACAAAGTTCTGTTATGAGATTTTGTTCTTCTTCGTTGAGATGGTCGAGACGTAGCTGATTTTTAATTTCGAATTGTCGGTCAATTGGTACATCTGTATCTGATACTTGCATAGCCAAGTTATTTACTGAGAAATCCTGAAATGGTTCTAACACAAGATCGGAAAAATCTACTGTTTTTGGAATAGCATTAACGTTCAAAACCGAAGTTAGAAATTCTCCATTTTCGTCAATTTTGACAATTGAATTTGGTATTTTGACTTTTTCGATTTCCTGACCTATCAGTATAGCGTCGGTATTTAAAAAGTTGCATTTCAACTTGAACACTTGTTCGGTTCGAGGTTCGATGTTTATTTTATTATGATATTCTCTAGAGGGTGGTGTATCAACTGAAGGTTGAGTATTTTCGTCGTCGGTTACTTTAAAAAGAGGGACAGTTTTGAAGTCAGTAATCAGTTTTTTATTTTTGAGGTCTACTATGCAATTATAATGTTCTAGAAAATCAGAGCCAAGGAGTCCGTCAAATTCTATATCTAAGTTGTGAATGTAAATTTTATGTGGGTCTTCCGGTTTGAATGGAATTAAAGTTGATTCGTTTATAATTATTTTCTGGTCGGTTATGCCTTGAATGGAAATATTTTCTGGAGAACGTTTTCGGTATTTTTCGCAAGTCTTTGGTTTAAAAATCGAAAGTCCTGCACCAGTATCTATTAGAATTTTGAAGGTATTAGTGATGTCTTTGATATAGTATAAGTTTTTCGAATTAACAGGCAATAGAGGTTTTAAATGAACCGTTGTTCCGGGAAATTCACATTCGGATCGAAACTGTCTAGGTTCATTGTTTGGATTTGGGCTTGAAGTTCGTCCATAGTATTCTGTTGTGGTTTGTTCGGTGGGTCGCCAAGATTCAGCCCTGACTGAAAATCCTGAATATCCGAATTTTGGGGTAGATTGTCATAGTCCGGGTACTGTGTCGAAAATTTATCATATTCAAATTGTCTTTCAGTGGTATGATAATCAAATTGTTGGATTCTGCTATCAGCAGTATGATAGACTTGATCGTAATTTTGATTTTCACTAGCTGTATAGTGATCATCTTGATAAAAATCATTCTCATAATATTGGTCATATTGTTGATAATTCAAATGGTGTGTCTGTTGATTATTTGGTCTATTAAAATTTGGATTCGATTGAATGGTAGGTTGTCTTTGATTGTTGAAGTTCGGGTTAGTCCTTATGATTGATGGTCGGTTTTGTTGAAATTGATTGGGTGGTTGATATTGATTGAATTGAGGAGGTCGCTGTACTGGATTTGGGGTTTGGAATGGTCTTGAAGGTCCAGCTTGATTGAAATTTTGTTGGTTTGGTCTTGGAGGGTATTGTGGTCTATTTTGGGAATTCTGTTTTGCGCGGCATTCATGAATCAAATGTCCGGTACGTCCACAATATGAACATTGTTTTATTTGTTGAGATGAAATTGGTTTTCGAACAGAAACTGCATTCGGATTTCGATAGCTTTGTGAGTTAGGCAATTTTTGATTTTCGAAATAACTCAACTGCATTTCTCGTCTGATACGAGTAATTGCGGTTAACATATCAGTTGGGGTGCCTGCTCGAATTATTTGACCAAGTTTAGTATCTAATCCAGTCAACAGGGTGTTCAAACTCATAGTTTCTATAAGCCTGGACTGCGCGCCTCTTTGGTCTGGTGGCAAAATTTGTTTATTTACAGCGGCGTGCATTTTGGCATTATGCGTTTGCAATCGTTGAACGAATGTCATTGCATTTTCGCCGGGAAGTTGACGAAGTCTTTGGAGATCTTGAATTAATGAAGTCAAGTCTCTGGAATCGCCAAAGTGGGTATCTTAAAGATGTCTAACTTCTTCCCAAGTAAGTGGGTTTCTCGAATTCACTAGCTCTGCAGCACGTCCACGTAATTTATTTTTTATGTGAAGTGTTACCAGTAGTCGTTCGTCGACTGCCATTCTGTAAGCGGTATTACAGGCTTGTGAAAAGGTGGTTAAAAATATCGGATTGCCATCATATTCCGGTATGATGGAAAATATTTCATTGAGTCTATATGGCTCAATTTCTGCAGGTGCTCGTGGTGGTGCCACGTTTACGTTATCGTCATTCATTGCAATTGGTTTTTGTTGAAATGTGACAAAAAAGGGGAAACAATTGGATAATGGAACAGTTACTTGGTTGTTTCAAATTTGAAATGCGGTTCGATTCAATATAGTACTTACAGGATCAGTATCATTGAGTTCGTCGTGTTCTCGTCGATTCTGCCAGGGGCTTCACCAGGTGTTCCTTCCACAGCTCTTCGAGTGATGACTCCCTCAGGTTGGTTCTTTGATTTCGGCAAAGGATTGGGATCCACCGTCACTAGTTAGGTCGTTTCCGTGTTCTAGCAACGTCACGAAATCCGTACGACTGCGCCAATTTGTTATCTCGTGGTTTTCGAAATAGACTTTTTAAAAACAATTTTATTTATTCCGGCATAGATTAAGTTTATACAATGAGCTTTATTCCAAGACTAACTTTTTGATACAATATAAAATGAATTTATATTAAAAATAATGCTGATGCCAGCGTCAGCAGATATTATATTCCATTTCTGCGGATGCTGACTTCAAGGTCAAGATCATGTTCTGAGGAATTGTTATCGCTGGTAAGTTGATACTACTGAGAACAATGGGAACTGATTTTAGCATATAACATTAATGTATTGTAATGTATTTGACTTCTAGATGACAGTTTGATATTAGAGTGTCTGCTATTGCACATTATTGGTGAATATACAGTGTGACCCACTTCTAATGGAAACACCCCTGTATCTTATGTAATCGTTGTGTAAGGATTCTGAAATTTGCTGGAGCGAGAGATATACCAAAAATGCACTCAATGGCCAAGTGGGGTCTTCTTCAGTGATATACACTGCTCGCCAACAACCATGGAACCACCCTAATTTCCGGAAAATGATATTAGGAGTCAAAATAGGTTGAAAATCATTTCGGATTCGGAATCAGGACGCCCAATTCACTAACTATTTATAGTTTTCCTAGAAAATTTTCAGCTCAGAAAAATTTAATTTTGTCTTCTCATGAAAGCACCCCCGTATCTCATGTAATTATTGAGGTAGGGTTCTGAAATTTGCAGGAGGAAGGGAAAGTCCAAAGATAAAGTCAATTACGTAAGATACGGGGGTGCTTCCGTAAAAAGTGCGACAAAATTTAATTTTCCAGAACTGAAAATTTTTCAGCAAAAATATAAATAGTTAATGAATTGGGCGCCCTGATTCCGAGTGATTTTCGACTTATTTTGACTCCTAATATCATTTTCCAAAAATTGGGGTGGTTTCATGGCTGTTGGCAAGCAGTGTATATCAATGAAGATGACCCCACTTGGTCATAGAGTGCATTTTTTGGTATATCTCTCGCTCCACCAAATTTGAGATTCCTTACCCGAGGATTACATAAGATACAGGGGTGTTTCCATTAGAAGTGGGTCACACTGTATGTACAATATACCTGAATGCCTGATGAATATACAGTTTTTATAGTTTCAAAATTTTGAAATTTTCATGCAACTCTTTTTTGTTGAGCAAATAGGGGAAAGAGTAAATATTTTTTATCGCTTTATTTTGACGTATCTGGAGTGGTTTGTTATATTCATCTATAGTCGGAAACTATATGAGGGTTAAGTATTGCAGGTGACTATGCACTAGAGAGAAGTATAATGATCGAAGTAAATATCTTGGTATACAATAGCTCAATATCTTTAAGACTCCGACTGGGGCAGCTAATTTCTTATTAATATGGTCGATATGATTCTTCCATGATAGGTTAGGATCGACATATAATCCAAGATATTTGATTTCATTTGAATGTACCAAGGTATTGTTGTCGAATTTTGAAGGTAAGTATGCATTATTGTCAGTTTGTCTTGAGACTATCGTGTACATGGACTTCTTTGCATTCAAAGTCAGTTTGTGAGAAACAAGCCATTTTGATAACATATCATATCATTGATCATATCTGATCTAATGGTTTCAATTGATTTCCGGAAATAAAGAAGAATTGTATCATCTGCGTTTGATTTTATTTGGCCTTCAAGGTTCAGTTTTGAAATTGAATTGATGTACAGGGTGTTTCTCAAGTACGTATAGATAATTCAGGAGCATGTTGCTGATGTCAAAATAAGAGGGAAAGTTCGTATAAATAGGTGTCCGAAAGTTCTTTGTTTCTGAAATACAGAGTGTTGATGTTGAATTCTGATTTCTGTTAATAAATTCCGAAATAATTGTGATATTCGAATGAAGTTCGGTATCTAGTGGTATTTCTTAATGACACTATGAAATTTCATGTTGGTTTGTCTCTTTCGTGGGGGTGGCAGACATGTAGGTGGCGCCACCCTCACGAAAGAGACAAACTAACATGAAATTCGATATTGCCATTGCAAAAAACCAAAATTTAAATTCAACTTTGACACTCTGTATCTCAGAAACGAATAACTTTCGGACATATATTTATACGAACTTTTCTTCTTATTTTGACGTCAGCAACATGCTCCTGAATTTTCTACACGTACTTAAGAATCAACCTGTATTTGGGAAATAGTGTTGGTCCAAGGATAGATACTTGGGGTACTCCACATGAAATTGTTCTTTCTGAACTAGCTACTTTATTGACTTTATCTTTCTGCCTGCGATTTGATAAATAGTTTTGGAACCATTCCAAAAATATACACCTTTGATGCCAATCCTCTCCATTTTTCCAATGGGCTTATATCACAAAAAAAAATTATTTCATGATTCGATACCCCAAACTCACCCAAACTAGCTCACCACCGCAAACCGTTTCTTACTGTGTGCTCCCTACGTTTTATAAAAAATTATTGAAATTCCCGATTTTTCGGACCTCTGAAAACGAGGCGATGATGTGACGTCAAAATCCTAATACTGAAACAAGACTATTCCAGACAGAGATGAATGATACATGATTTCTGACAGAGTGAATTAGCGCGAGATCACAGTTTAAAGAATTAATATATCAGTTGCCTCAGTCTCCGTCGGGCGTTTGGTATTTTCTTTTAACTATGGAGAGATGAGGTTTCTACGTCATAAGAGGGTCCGTTTTCAGAAGGTACTATTATTTATGCCCAAAAATAAAATATTCCAGTTAATTTTTCGATCGAATTATGTCGTCAATCATTATTAATGTATAAAAGGATCATTATAAACATGGTTTGAGTTAAAAGTTCTTCTAAGGTGTACACGCCCATTAATATTCTATGATTCACAGTATCAGATCGAGTGAAACCATTCCGCATTTGTTCCCCTTATCCATGTTAGTTTGAATTTCTGCGACAAGGTCAACTGCAGCTGAGCTTGTGTATATAATAATACGAATATGGATGGTCCAGTGTCGGCGGGTAATCCAGTTAATTTGATTTATTTTTGTGGGTTTGCAATAACTTCCTGCAAATATCTAGTAATTCTGCAATTATGTGTGAGAAAACTCATTTCTTTTGTTCGAGAACGATTACTGCGGTAATCATGTTTTCAGAACTATATCATGTTGTGATATGATATCGAAATGGCTTTTTTTGCGTGTCTGATGACTCTGCCATAAGTATGTACTTCTACATTTTAGATGAAATCGAAAAAGCAAGGCTCGATCGTAAATTCGCGAATGATATGTAAACATCGCATATTTTTGGCTGATACCTACTATGATTGCTGAAGTTATCCATGGTCTTGATTCTTTGGATTGGAAACGATTTCATAGAGTTATCCTTTAGCTTTCTAGATTATATAATCAATAGGTATCTGGACAAAGTTTGTTATAATTTCGACTACTAGGTATACAGAGTGCCCCTAAAAGGTCTGTACGAAATCTTAGCAGATATTCCTGAGGTCAAACTAAGCCGATTTAAAGCAAAAAACTCCCGTTTCCGAGATACAGGGTGCGAAATTCACCTTCTCTACTTGAAATTATTCAGAAAATTATTTTCTCAACAAAGAAAGTAAAAAACTTCACTGCTAAAAAAGTCATAGCCATTCTGAACCATAAGAAGTGCATTGGTAAGCGCCCTCTAATGGCCACAGGTTTCGCATCCCAAAAAGACCCCGGCTACCAAGTTTTGAAGTGATATGTTAAAAAATGTTCATACATTCTGAAAACTTCGATTTTTATTTTTTAACTTTATCACCCTGTATCTCGGAAATAGAGCAATTTTGGACTGAAGTAAGTTGATTTAAATCGGCTTATTTTGACCTCAGGAATATGTGCTGCCATATTTGTATTCATATTCCAATTTTCATAATCAGTAGTAACACATTGTTCGAGCCAACCTGCACTAAATACTACTAAGTACTAACTATAGTTAGTTGCATTGGATTAATTATCTAAAAACTGTACGGAGTTCTATGAGGAGTAATCGATTTGTGACAGTGAATTAGTTTGGTTATTACTACAAAATGATGAAATAACATTTTTTACTGAAACATGCCCATACCTGGGTAATTTTTTTCCACCAAGTTCACCAGAGTTCACTGAATAATGCATTTCAGTTTCGAATATCTTTCATTTGAAAATATATTTTTTTCATCTTACCCTGCTGTTCAGGCAACCATAGATAATCTTATTACATTTTCAGAGACTATGAGGATAATATCAGGGAATTACTAGAGTACAGACAACTGAAAGGCGATGTTTATAAACAAGAGTTTCAACAGTGTGGTAAGACTATTCAACTTTTTTTGTTTCAATAAATGAAAAAGACAGATTATGAAGGTATTCTGATTAAAAATATCGCAAGCTTCAACTGTGGCATTTTTTATTCAGGTGCGAAATTTCTTTAAAATAATTAATTATTCGGAAAACACCGACGAATTCTTTTCCAACATTGAACTAATCATAAATACACATATTTTCTAATGAAATGATATATTCTTTTATTTCTTCTAAGACATTCAATTCTTTATGGCATCGTGGTTCTTAGATTCATATGATTTTCCTGAGGTCAACGATGTACTTGTTAATATTTGAATATCTTTTGAAATACGTGTTTGCAAAACTCATTCTAACTAATGTCAAAATTCTGGAATTATCCATGAGAACAAAGAAATCAGTTCATTATGTTGTTTACTGCAATTCAGTGTTATCACTTTTTTAAAATTGCATTATTGATTTTTGAAAATTCGATACAATAAAAAGTATAATTTTCTAAACGTAATAATCTTGGTCGTTTTCAGGCTTAGAATTTCTGGCTTCAATTATAACATGAACAATTCGAATACCTAAGGCTCTATCGGCATGTCAAAAAATATATAGGGTGTTCCATTAAACAAATCAGAGTTGATGTCCTTTTCAGAAATACAAACATTACATAATGAAAATGTTAGTCATTTCAAACAACTTTTCCATATCTCTAAAAACAAATGGTTCAGGGGAGGTTAATTTTGAGAGGCGCACCCTGTACAATATTTTTTTCTAATTTTGTTGAAAAATGTTGCTTGAACAGAAATAATTACTAGTTCTACATGAGTTTTACCTATTATGTTGAAAATTTAGTAGGCAAGATGACTTTGCCAGTCACTTGAATCCGTCTAACAATAATATGGTCATAAATCAGCGATGAAATTCACGAAAAAGATTCGTTTGATATATCATTAGTGGAAACTGTTCAATGCTCAAGTTCAAGTAACTGGTGTTGAAATGAACATTTCATCATATTTTAATTTACGCAAATAGTTACGTAAAGTAAGACGTTTCAAAACTTCCGTCAGCATTGAAAAGTGACAAATTCCATGTCAAAATTAGAAATAATAATATATCATATTCTGAGAAAATATCTTATCTAAAACATTTATTGGGAAATAGTTGTCCATTCATCATCATCTAGAATCAATTGGAATTGAATTAATTAAACTATTAGTTTTCCTGCCGTAATAGAAAATTATCACTTCCATGCCTAAATGTGAATTTAGAACGATACATGGATCGGATGTGTCATAAATAATCGTTTGTTTGACGATGGAAATAATAATCATACAGGTTTCCCCATAATAGTCTACCTATTTTAATAGCTCAATAATATTGTTAAAAACCTATTGAGATGAACATTTTATTTCCTACACCTAATCACAATCTATTCTTTGGGATTTACTGTAACACACGACTTATCATAACTTCAAATATTACGTCTCTTGAGTGACCGCCATCAGGTCCGATGCACTTTTCAAGATTGGACAAGAAATGAGTCATGACACTATGAAGCAAAACCTTATCTAATGTGATGTGTGTTTGTGTATGGTCTGTATCCTGACGTACAAGGATACCTCTTCGGGCCCATTGTCAACCATGGATGATGCCAATTTCGCGAGCGAAAAATACCTTTTTCCTTGGCCAAATTTTTTTGACATTTCCTGGGTTCAGGATACTGATCTATTCACCGAACTTATTCAAAAATTGTATCCTAGTTTTGTGTCAGGCGCCTTCTGGAATAGTAATACGTTGGTTAAAATCTCAAAGGCCATATAGAAGATATAGATTTTAACTCGAGAAATCCTAGATAGACACATCTTTTACTCTTGAACACATTAATTCACTCAGGATGATTTGTACAACGATGACCGTTTATGAAATAATATATCGACGACTGACTCGTTCTGATGCTAATGAATACGTGACCGCATTCTGATGACGAATCGCCGGCTTCCTACGTGTTTCATTAATTTGCGGGGTGATTTGAACTTTGTCGTTATAAGGAAGAACCTACTAACTCATCTCACATATAATTCATTTCACTATCACAATAGGTCTATTATATATTACATTACATTCGTTTTAGGAAATATATTATACGCAATATGCCAACAAAATGAATACATGATTCGCTGGCAAATATCTATTTTCTTTTCCAGATAATAAAGACCATACAAAATGTTTGCTCATAATGCAGCATGATATACAAAATTATAAAAGAACAATAGAAGATAAAAATCAACAAATTTTAACGTTGAATTCCACGAACAGAGAACTTGTAGAAAAATTAGAACAAATGCTGTCTCAAACTCGAAATGATATTCAAAATATTTCGCATAAATATAGTTTACCACAACTTGAGAAGATGACAGAAGATATGAAGAAAGCTGAAGAGAAAATCAAGGAACTTCAAGAGAAACTGCTACAATCAGAGGAAAAGCGACTGTCACTTGTGAGAAAAATTGAGACGATCGACAGAAATGATTTGAAATTTGAGCTTGAACAACAGATGTTGAATAACGAAAAAGAGAAAAATGATTATGAGAATCGTTTGAAGAAAATGCAGAAAGAATTGGAAGTTTGTTCTGCCGAATTTAACAATTTAAAGAAATATTCTGAAGAACTTATAAATGATAATGTAAGACTGAAAGAGCAATTGACTAATATGATATCCAAAAATGAGACGATAAATATAGAACCTGATCAAGAATTGAAAAAACACTATGATGAAACAACAAAAAAGTTACATCATTATCAGGAAAAGGTTAAATCCTTGGAAGAAAAAATAGAAGAACTCGCCAATACCAAGACTTTGAGTGAAGGAGAAAAATATAATTACGAACTTCAAATCACAGACCATAGAAATCAACTGAATAAAGCGGAAAATACTATTGAAAATCTGAATTCGGAACTGCAAGCATTATCTCAAGTTGTGAAAGAAAAAGAAAACATTATCAATCATCTTGAGCAGACTCTCATGAGATTGGATTCAGAAGCAGGTGTCTTGAAACAAAAACTGACTACCAGAGAACATGCCATTGAAATGTGTGAGAAGAAAAAAACTGATTTGGAACAGCTTCTTGAAGAAGTTCAATCAGAACTCGTTAAAACTAAAGAGCAAGTTATCGACATCCGCAAAGAAGCTATAATGTCAGCAGAACTCCCAGAAGTGATGGTAGTGGAAAAAAATATCAGGCGAAATTTAGAAAAAGAAATGTTAGAAACAGAAATGAGAGAAGCTGAAAATAAAGAATACCAAGGTATGTGCATAATTATTCCTATAAAAAATGTTTTCTATGTAATCACATTTCTATAAAAAATGTTCCTATAAATCTGGATTAATGGGACACATAATAAAAACTAGATCATAAGATCATTGATGAAAAAGTTATTCAGGTTGGGGAATGTCTCACAGATAAACGTTACATGCAATAGGAGATTATCGCTCCACTGCTCGGCTAATCATATATTAAGGTATATATTCCTGAGTTAACGCGATCTATACGTTAAGATATTCAAATGACTCATTCCTGTGACTATATTGAGAAAAAATGAGTTGTTTTCTCCATTTTTTATTACTTTCGCAAAATAGTTATTTATGTACCAAGGATGAAAAACTGTCTATTATAGTCGAGCCTGCAGATTGATAGCCGATGCTAGCGATCAGGCAAGACAGTAGACAGTTTTTTGCCGACCTCCAACACTTATTTTCACATCGCGTTCCTATGCACACGTGAAATCTATCGGGTTTCATGAATAATTAATTTGACAACAGCAAGTTGGTGTCATTTGTCAACTCACTTTCCGCTCTCGCAGCTATCGCACACAGCGGACCAGGGTAGCCAGTTCGATTTTCATTTCATCAGTAAATACCTTGTCAAAAATTCAGTAGATTTCAGTAGATCTATTCAAGATCTATTTTATACTATACGAATTCCAAAAAAGGATTATGAAATAAACCTATAAACGTACTTTCAGTAAATAGAAAAGTAACCTTTTTCCAACCAAATAGAAACAAACAAAACAAACATTCTTGTAATAGTTATTTATGCAACAAGTGCAATAAACAATTTTTGCACGAATTGCATACAACATTTTTTCTACGTTCATGCAAAAAGCAAACAATGATCTATTGAGGTACGGCACTAGGTGTAGGCAAATGAAAAACGCAACTTAATTTTTGACTGACGTTTCAATAACCACAGTTGTCATATAAAAAATGTTTGTCATGAGGACAGCACGTTGAAGTAGAATGACAGATGAGTGCAATGAAAACTTTATTGCACTAAGTGCAATAAAGAACTTCTTCTTCCACTAAATATAGTTCAATAAAGTTCTGCTTTTTGCATGAATGTAGAAAAAAAAAATTATATTCCTAATTCACAATTTGAAAATACTCACAAGTATCACAAAATACAGTTACATAGTTACTTATAAGATATGAGTTCATAAAAAACAGGAACAAATAGTAAAAATGACCAACAAAAATACTCAACAAAGAAAAAATTAAACGAAAGTAATGAACTGCGTTGTAACAGAGGCATATAAAAAATAGAATTTAATATGAATCAGATAAAGTATTGTCCTTTTTTCGCACAAGTCTCTGGAGAACTTCTGACGGTTGCTCGTGAAGGGGCAACCGAATGACGGTTAAGAACAATTTTAGAACAAAGAACAATTATAGTACCTATGTGAATTTATGACTTATTTTCTAAAATTAATTTAAACAGAGTGTGCCGAAATATCATGCAATTTATAAGTTAATGTGAAACTAAAGATGAATAATAATGTAGGTAATTATAATAATAAATAAGTGTCAAAATATTTTGCAGTAGGTTATGAAATGTATCAGTAGATCAATATGCAAATCAGGAGATCTACTGAAAATTCAGTAGAACTGGCAACCCGGCAGCGGGCGAAAAGTGTTTGCGGACGAAAAGTTAGTGTCTGCGGACGAAAAGTACTTGCTTTCGGAAATAGTCGGTCCTTCGTTCGAAAATTAGAACGTAAAATGTGAGAAAACATAGATAATCCAACTAAAGTATCTTCGTTATTGTGAAGCTCTTGTTTTTTTGCCGAAGTAACGCCATCTTTGTTATTTTCAATAAGATATTCTGTATTTCACAACATTTTTCAATTGTTCTCATGATTCTGATTCAAATCATGTATCACATACCTTAAATGAACCGTTTTTGGATTGATCACGTTTTTCTATAAAAATGCAAACGCATGATAGATTAATAATTATTGGCTTCAAAAATATACAATATTTTGCTAATGTCGTGTAATATAATCAACAAAACATTTTTACACAAGTCACAAAAGTACCTTCAAAACACTGAAAAGGTGTTTGTTTAACGAGCACGGAATGATAGCGACATAATATTCATGACATACAAAGTACCTCATTGATTTATCGAACCCAGTAAAGCAAGAGCAATTTTGTGTTATATATAGAAACATACATAGCATCTTTTTATTTACACATAATTAAAAATCAAGATTCAAAATGTTATTTTATGCTTATATTATATTCCTTCACTGATATGGTTATCAGTCCATATGAAATTAAAAACTTCGGTTATGGATTAAAAGGCCTGACTTACAAGTGCCCTTAAGTAAAGTAAAGTTGGTCCTTGATAATGGAAGAGTAATATATAGAGTGACCCACTTGATGAAAGCGGGCCACCCACATAAAATTTTTATTTATGGTGCGATTATCACGATTTTTTTTCTGAAATCTAGAGGGGGAAAAGTGGATTCTGGAGCCAAGCGGCGTTCATTTTTTTAAAAAGCCAAGGCCTACTAGATTACATTCAGAGGCTGCAAATCCACAATCTATATTAGCAATTTTTTTTTAATCCGCGTATACCACTGGAATCGGCGTCCTCTGAAATAAATCTGTACCAAGTGTCATGGAAAAATATTCAACATTAACGAATGTACAGCTTGTGTTATTTCAAACGCCCCTCCCCTCCCCCCTCCTCTTTATCACAGGTATTAGTCGTGCGATCTCTACCAAATAGGGACCGGTATGAATAGCTATCAATATGATCAGTTTTTCAAAGACGGACATTCAGTTGGCTTGTTGTTGGATTATTGATATAAAAAGGGGTCGATTTTTATGAAATGATATAACGATTTTTTTGCAATAAAACTAACTTCATATCATTTTTCCTCATGCTTTCGATCCTCCATATGCAAAAAATCGCTTCATTCCAAATTAACGCAATTCTCTTCTTCTTTTTTTTTCATTTTCAGTTTCGGAAAGAAATCGTGATTTGAAAGAAAAAATCGGTAATAAAGAGTTTTTCAGCCTCTGGATGTGATCTAGTAGGCCTTGGTTTAAAAAAATGAACACCTCTTGGCTGCAAAATACACCTCTTCCTGAAAAAAATATGAGGGTGGTCCACTTTCAAATGGGTCACTTTGTATATCTCACATAATAGAATTCTAATTTGTCTAGCAGATCTCACCGAGTTCACTTCAGTTAATCTAATCCGGTCCTTATTTTTTGTATTGTAGTTGTGAATCATTGATCCAGTATTATCCTCATTTTTGTTATTATGAACAAATATGATGGGTACAAATTAGCTATTGTGAGAAATTCCCTCTTTTTCTTCAGATATAAGGATCTTATTTGCAGTAGTTGATGCTCCCCATAGAAGTATTCCAGAATGGTATTTCACTTTAAATCAGTCCAAAATAAGCTACTCTATGAACCCCTTCTAATATTAGACTTCTCGCCCTCCTCAAGGCAAAATGACTTCTCGAAAGATTCTTGCACAGATCACTACAATGAGTCATTACAAGTCAGTGTGTTATCAAAATGCAATCCAAATAATTTCGGTTCTTTTGGTGAATGTAAATTCTTTAGTTTTATTTTCATTTAGACACAACACAAATATTGTTCACCTATAGCCATTGTCGCTGATGACATCTCATTAAGTTTATCATTATCTTTGTTACTAATTACAAACGTTTCATCTTGCATCATCTGCATACAAAAAAGTATCAGCTATGTCAATATATGTCGGTAGATCACTGATATATATAATGAACACCAACGGTCCCATGATAGATCCTTGAGATACTCATGATTATTCTTTTTTAAATGTAACGGTATATAATATATTGTCTTCTTTCTTTAATAAAGGATTGTAGCAGATTGAACACTGATCCTCGAATTCCGTATTTTTCTCATTTCTTAAGTAATATGTCAAATCACACAGCATAACTCGCGTTAATATTCCTAATAGGTCCTTATTTTATGCAACAGTGTGAACAATATCTGTCAAAGCCGGTGTTATGGATCGTAATGATCAGAAACCATATTGTTTTTCATTCAGATGTAGTTCCCCCTCAAAGAAACTGGGAAGTCTATCTTTCATTACTACTTCTATAACTTTTGATATCATTGGAGTAATTCTTATGAATCAGTAGTTGTTACATTCATTTTGATCTCCTTGTTTCAATATCAGATTAGGTCTACAGAGTTTACGTTAGTCCGGAAATTCACCCTTTTGAAAACAAACATAAACTAGATGTGCCAGTCTGCCAGTGGTTTGCTCCCGATACCACTCATGCTCTTGAGTAATATTGAACTGATATTGAATGGGTCCATACTTACAATAATCAAAATTATAGAACTTTAACCTATTTCGGATCATCAACTGAAAAATTACCTTCATTTCTACATGAAGAGGACTTAAAAGTAGCATATTGAATTCTGAATTCGAAAAATCATGGGTATACAAACTCAACTGTGGATCTTGTCCTAAGGTATGTATCGGTCAGACAGGTCGTACGTTTAATCATCAGCGCATTCATGAACATAAGATGCATTTTTTGAAAAAGAAATCAAATTCAACATTCGCCAACCATATATTAGAAGGAAACCATAGTTTTGATGATAATTTCGAAACTCTACACTAAACGTAAAATGAGGGAATAAAACTCAATCATTTTGAATCATTAGAAATCAACAAACTGAAAAATTCTAACATTTTACTTAACGATCAACTAGACCTTAATAGTTCACCACTGTTGATTTTTTTAGTAGTAGGTAATAATATGTATTTGCTATCAACCCTTTCAAGTTAATCCGGTACACCGTATTTTAATGTAGATATTGTGCCTATTTTCCGAAAATGAAGGTTTATCGAACCTATCGACAGGTAATTCTAATCCTTCAGGTTGGAAAAGTAGGATATATAAAAGTTAGGCAAGCCAAGGTTAGTTTAGTTACAATACATTATCAATGTTGATTGATAACGTATCGGTAAATCGAGTTGATTATTTCATCAAATGCCTCAAATGTATGCAGTTGAACTATTACAGAGCGTTTGTTTTGAAATTGATTTCGTTTAGAAATCAACATTAAAGTCTCCTACTACAATAATGTTCTATTCTAGTAGTTTTTCATATGAATCTATAAAATCTTGGAAATTACCCTTATCTGGATAATACACGCAGAAAATGAAGATATTGAGAAGGTTATGGCAGCAAATTCTACAACTTCACAACAGAAATTCTCAATATCCAAATAGTCTTCTACTACGTTCTTATGAGCATATATTACTATCCCACCATGTTCTGCAATTGATCTGGAATAGCAACTCACTAAATTATAGTTCATTTTTATGGTAGTTATCAGATCACTTGTGAGCCAGGTTTCAGATACACATACAATATGATAAGAATTTTCCTGCAGAAATAAATTTATCCGTAAGAGATTGAACATTCAAATGAGAAATATGAAGGTAAACTGTAGCCAATTGTACCTCATCGTTTACTTGAATATTCTGCTGTACTATTATAGGTATTGCTACATTATTGATTCTTTGATTCGTTATTGGCCATGTAAATTATAATTCTGAGCGGTATATAGTGATGAATCATGAATATTGAAGGTTGAACGGATCATTCAACATAATCACAAACACTGAATAGAGAAGTTCAGCTAGCCTTTAGAGAGCAAAAAATACGTATTTCCCATCTGTCCTTGTCTTCAGTTTCTAACTCAAACAAATGAAAATTTTATGTTGGCAACACTGGAAATAAAAATGAAGAATGGAGAAGAACACCATTCTAATCGTTTTTGTATTGAGGTTGATATGAGATCTACTTCTCCATTTCTTTTCATTTCCAGTGTTGCCAACATATCATTTTCATTACTATACTTTGGAACACTGAAGACAAGGACAGATGGGGAAGACATATGTTTTCCCTCTCAAAGCTAGCTGAACTTCTCAATTACAGTGTCCGTAAAAAAGTGGGTCCACGAAGTGAATGTGAAACATTGAAAATCTCTGCTTTTTCAAATAAACCCCCCTTTATTTCTTCTCAATGGAGTTACTGGGAGGTGTGAAACTTCGTCCAGAGACACTTACGAAAGGTCTTGGTAATCATGATCGGGTTGCAATTGTCCTATTTTACTCTGTCAGTGACGTATGTGGTCCTCTGCCTACCGAATACACTACTAGATGTCGTAGGGAATGTTCAGGTTTAGGATTTTGTGTCCCATGACATTCGACTGGGTTTTCTGTCTCGCTCTCTCTGGAAAATGGTCTTCGAAATTGTATTTGATCTTCGTAATCATCTTTAATTAAGATTATACCATATTGCTAAATTGTGTGATTCAACGTGTGTTGAAATTTTTGATCGATGACCCAAATCTCTCTCTTGTGTGGATATAACGTCGTAAGTCACTATACCATAGCCTGAGATTTGAAGATAGCGAGTTAATCGACGAGTTGGAGAAGTCCCAATTGAAGGTGGGTTCATTATTTATTTTTTTCATCGTGAGGAAAGACTTGATACTTCAAGAATTTTGGCTCTGTATATTTTGAGTTAGTAATAGAAATTCGATTTTATCAACAACGCCTCTAGAAGCTAGATTGGCCACTGCTTAGAGGCTAAGGTTGGTCACTGTGGGAAACCTGGAAAAACTGTTGGTGCCTGATAAAAAGAAACCTCGATTTAAGGGTACGTTGATTCAATTTGATTATAGAAGAAGCTATCAACCGTATCAGGTGTCAGTATATGTATTAGCCTTTTCATCTGGAAAATTTTGCCTTATAATGTGGTTCAGAGAAATAAAACATATAGCTGATTGAAGTAGCTCAAAAAAAGGCTTAATTCTGTATATTAACTGCTGTGCAAAAAACCTTTATCGAATATTGTTTACACAAGATGAAAAAATATTTATAAAAAAGAATTCGTTAATGTATGAGTGATTTTTGGCGAGATTATTTCTATTTTAATGGAAACAAATAGTCGAACACATAACTTTACTTCATTTATTGATAGATATTTTGCACAGCCTATGAAAAAATCCAAAATTTCAGGCATAAGGCAGAATTAAGTAGTATTTATTTATTTATTTATTTATTTAACAACTTTAGGATACAAACAGACAAAGTCCAAAACAGCATCCACAATTATTATAAACGTGAGTTAAATGTTGATATATACAATATACAATATAGCAAATATAACAAATAAAAATTATCATAAACATCAGTTATGAGCATAAATTCAATTTCAAAAAGACTAAATACACTTAAAAATTGTGTTAGGAATTACTGAATATTCTTTTGATATATCTTTTTATTGCTACCACAGACTTATCAAATATATTCGAGCTACTGCAGTACATGTTAAATTCCTTCTGACACCTGATAATAGGAGAATTATTTCCTAAATTAGTTCTACGATATGGCAAGTTGAAAAAGTCAAAATTACGAAGAGGTCTTGATGGAACATTGAAATTCAGTTTCGCACGGAGAAAAAAAATCACTAACCCTTAGTGAATATTCAATAGTAGCAAGTAAAAACTTGTATACTATATGGGACAAGGAAACAAGATAATAACTACAAGAATATTTGTGTTCCTGAAAATGTACACCTACCACTATTGACCTGTTTCATTAAATTTCAGAGTGATAACGGTTAGTGAACACATCACTTGTCATCAGTGACCTATTCAATTGTCATTAGTGACTCATTCACTTTTCATTAGTGAGTTGTTCACTAGTCATTAGTGGCCTAATTACATGTCATTAGTGACTTATCTACTAGTCATCAGTGACTTATTTACTTGTCAATAGTGACTTATTCACTTGTCATTAGCTAGTATGAAAAAATACCTCCATTGTTCTCTAAAAAATGATAAAACCTTGGTAATAAGACAATAACACATGCATTCAAA
This sequence comes from Phaedon cochleariae, assembly GCA_918026855.4. Classification (NCBI taxonomy): domain Eukaryota; kingdom Metazoa; phylum Arthropoda; class Insecta; order Coleoptera; family Chrysomelidae; genus Phaedon; species Phaedon cochleariae. The sequence continues at coordinate 9,251,222 of OU896721.1, read as the reverse complement.
ACATTTTATTATATAGGCATGATGAATCCAGAAAATTCAAAAAAGGTGAGGCTGACGACAAATATTGAGATACTAGATACCGCGTATATCAGCATCATGCACCGAGAAAAACGGTACTCTCACTCACTGCACTGCACTCTGGTTCACTATCTTTTTCCTTCCAGCATTGAAGATGAATCAACTTTCATACTTTTTAAACGTCACTTCCTTCCACTTCGAGTATCATAGGAAGTGGAAAAAAAATCCTGTATATATGTAGAAACAATTATGTACTGTTCTAGAAGAGTTTTGTATTTCATTATCTCCTTCAAGAGAACAGATCAAGAACTCAACACCCCACAGCTCAGAGCACGGCCACAGAGCACGGCACACAAACAGAGAATTCTCATATACGAATATGATATAGTAGTTGTTCGAAAGGGCACTTGCATGACTTGGAATTGCAATGTTACTAGCGGGAACGCAAGGATACTTACTAACTTCACGAATGCTAAGATCGAAATGACGCCGTGGACTCGTGGACACTGGACAGTGATCGCGTTGGGCGTGGGTACTCGAATTTTATCGGAGATGTCCGAACGGAAAAGAGATCTATAACTACAGGTGAGCTGTCACCTGCAACAATCGACTTGATAGATTGTCATTATTGATGAGTTCGCTCAGAGCAAGTGATCTTATGTCAGAAAAATAATTAAATAATAGTGAGTATTCGTTAACCTAGCACTAGTTTAGTGTTCACTTAGAATTAGCGAACTCTAAGTACATATCGACTTGGTTGATACCAACAAGTGTTCTGATCACTCACAGCAGAAACTTCGTTCCAGAAATATAGTTTTGCCTACTGCAAGTACCATATTTTCCTACCGTTGGTGAAAATGTTCTTGTCACAATCGACTTTTTTTCAAGAAAACAATTTACTTGGCCGAGTTCTCTCAGTGCGATAACAGTTCAGGAGAATCAATTTCATTGATAACAATTTTAGATATAAAGACAAGATCGCTAACAATTCTTCTATCTACCAACCTTAAAATGTTGAATTTGTTCCTTATAATGGTGTAGTTGCTGTTTTCAATGGGAGTGTTATTTTTATATGCTAAATATCTTAAGAATCTATTCTGAATTCTTTCGAGCCTATTAATATTCACCCCATACAACGGGTTCCATACAATCGATGCAAAGCTAAGTTTACTGTGGATAAATGCGTTATATAAGGATATGATTGTTTTAGGATTCTTGAAGCTTTTACTATTCCTTATAATAAAACCGAGCATTTTGCTTGCATCGTTTGCGATTTTATCTACATGAGAATTAAATGTTAGTTTTTCGTCTACTATAACTCCCAGATCTTTAATTTCATTAACCTTTGTGATGTCATTTTGTTTGAGTTTGTATACATGATTATATTTGGTCTTATTATTAGAAAATGAGATCGAAAAGCATTTTTTCAAATTCAGAAATAGACTATTTTGATCACAGTATTGTGTAAATTCATGGGCTATCTTCGACATTGTGAGTTTAGGATATAGAAATCAATTAGTACTAAGGCTCATTTTTATGATAGCATCGAATCATGACAAGTAGAATGGTATTTCCATCGAAAGTTTTGAGATTTTCAATATTTCACATTCACTTTCTGGACCCACTGTTCTGCGAACTCTGTAAATTATTTAGTGGTTGTGATAATGGTCGATAAAGTTTCCCACTGCGACGCCACTAGAATTATTATTTCGAATCTAAATGAAAAATGAATAGAATATTCAAAAAAGGGGGCTCATGCCGATTTTCAAAAGATTGGATCTTTAGTTATAGTCACAATTTTAAATAATCGTTTTCTGGCTGTAGGTCGGAAGGGGTGCATTTTAGAACACGTTTATCGGAGAAAAAAGTCTTATCTCGATTCCAATAATACGGCCTTGAATTATCTACCTCAAATTAAATTTGAATCACTCTGCATGTATAACGTTAGGGTGACTAGGTACTCTAGTTACCTCCTGATATTCCATGCCAGAAAAAATATGCTCTTGAATTTTTCAACTTTATAATGTTCGTTTTCAAGTTGATGTTCTAACAATTGAGATAAAGCTGAGAGAAGAAATCCAAAAGGAATATCTTAAGAAGCTGAGTGACATCGAAAAGAAGTACAAGAAAGTATGTGCTTCGAGTAACGATCTATACAAAGGACAAGTTGAAATGATGAAAAATCAGGAAGGAAAGTATCGCGAACATATCGCGACCATTATAAGGCAATGTACCCACAAAATCAAAGAATTAGAAAAGGATAAGGAGGATCTGATCGACCGAATCAATATATTGCATAACGAATTTACAGAGTCTCGAAAACAGATGGCTGTACGAGAAGAGAATTTCAGAAAAATTTTGTCTCAAGTCAAAGTTGAAAACAAGGTAGTAGAGTTTTTCAGTTATGCTTGATATCAAACTTTTATTATAATATCAATTAATTTGTCTTATATGCATACTGGAAAACTCAGATTTCCTGAAGTGATATCATTTTTTTAGGAAAATGAAGAGAAGTGGAAGTTATGGTCTCAAAAGTTTTTGAACAATTGTTTGGATATAGAATCCTCAAATAAGAAAATTCGAGATAATATTTTGTTCAAAATGCAGACAACTGATTCTGAGGTAATAATGCCATATTTACGTTGGCATTTGGTAATGAATTTGACCGATGACACTTTTTCATTCAGTATTTTCTTGTTGCAGGTGCTGGCTATGGAAAAATCGTACAATGAAAAAATTAAGAAATATGTTAAAAATTGTAAAATGTGATATAATCTATAGTGTATTTATTTTTAGAATATTCAATTTTTTCAGTTTATACCAGTTCAATGTTTCACACAAAATAATGTTGACGTGTCACTGTTTCATCAAAATTCATGAACCAAATACAAACTTGTCGAATTTTTAATTATGTACAAGTTGACCATTTCCACAGAGTCCACCATATACAGTGTGACCAAGATAAGGTTGCACAGCATGGGTATCTCCGAAACAGGAAGATACGAATTCGGTTAAATGGGAAAAAAGTTGCGCATTCCGAGTGTCATACCAACGGCCTTCGAAAATTTCAAAAATTGTTTATAGTTTCTCAGTTACATCGGAGATAGTGAATTTTTGGAATTCCTATTTTTTATCTACATTATCTACATATGGTCCTGATTACGTGTTCACAGATTCTGATAGATTTTTCATCCTGAATTCAATAATGCATTACAAAGTGGTTTGAATGTTCCTCTTATTGCAAAAATTGATGGAGTATTCATTTAATACTGAAAAGTTGAAAATATATTTAATAATTGATTCCATGCAGCGCTTCAAATTGTTCCATGTTAATTGATTCTTACACGAATTACCTTGATAACTGAACTTATTCTACAGTTTCTTGGTCGGTGCGATTGGACACCGCTGGATTTTCTTCTTTGGGGATACGAAGAAGAACTAAGGGACAGTGTTATCGAAGCATTTAACAGTATCACCCCAGAAATGCTTAGAAATGTCTCAGAAGCAACTGTTAGAATTAGAGAATATCTTTGTTTAGAAATGTATGGTTATAATTTGCAAAATTTGTTATGAATGTTATTTTTTCAATTACTGTTCGTGTTGTCAAAGTTTAGTTAAGATAATTCGGCCATTCGTGTAAGAATCCATTTACATGAAACAAAATTTGAGGCGATGCATTAAATAATTGAGTTAAATATATTTTTTTTACTTTTCAGTATCAAATAACTACTTCAATGTCCTCTTTGGAATTTCGAAAAAACATTGACCACCTTGTGTAATGAATGGTTGGATTCAGATTAAAGAAAGCTTTCAGAATCTGTGAACAAATGATCAGGACCGTATTTGAAAAAAAAGAGTTGATGATGGTTCTGCAAATACGAAACGTCGCGTAGACAAATCAATAAGGATAACAAGAAAATAATTGAGGGTAATCTCCAAAATAATTTTATTACAGTTACCGTAAAAGATGACAAACCATCAAAAAGCACAAGGAAATGTTGTTTCTGAAAGGATATTAAATGATTATAAACTTTGGCATGACCGTTTAGGTCATATAAGTAAAAGACATTTTTTACAGTTGAAGAATATAATTTTTTTAAATGACAATAAATATCTTCAAAAAATTTCAACCGGAACAAATTATTTGTGAAGCTTGTATTTATGGAAAACAAACACGTTTGCCATTTGCTCAAGCCAAAGATTAAACTCATTCAGATGTGTTGTGGTCCAATTACTCCACCCACTATCGATGAGAAAAATTATTTTGTCACATTCATTCACGAATTCACTCAATATACAGTTACCTATTAAATTATAATAACAACTTTTTTAAATGACAATAAATATTTTTAAAAATTTCCAACCAGAACAAATTATTTGTGAAACTTATATTTATGGAAAACAAGCACGTTTGCCATATTTGCTTGAGACAAAGATAAAACTCATTCAGATGTGTGTGGTCCAATTACTCCACCCACTATCGATGAGAATAGTATATTACATAACTAGTGTGGAAAGTGACATATTTCGCGCGAGTGGACGTTCAGCACGAGCCGCAGAGCGGCGAGAAATGCTCTTTCCAACGAGTTTTGTACACTATTTTTCCTACGACCACAAATATTTATATTATATGTCATAGTGTTTATAAGACCTGAGTAGGGATCATGTTTATAATCATATTCGATCACATGAAGGTGATATCATTATCATTATTATTTAATTTTACTTCAATATTCAAATTACATCATCAGTTTAACGTTAACTTAACATACACTTAATATGAACTTAACATTAACTCAACATTAACTTAACATCAACTTAACATCAACTTAACATAAATTTAACAGTTTCTCAACATTAACTTGAAATTAACTCAACATCAACTCAACATTAACTTAAAATTAACCTAACATTGACTTAACATCAACTTAACAGTAAGTCAATAATTATTCAACATTAACTCAACATTGAATCAACATTAACTCAAAATTAACTTGACATTACCTTAAAATCAAATTAACATCAACTCAATATCGAATTGACATTAACTTCACATTAATCACTAAATTGCCAATACATTGACATCAATGCAACTTTCAATTGAAATTAACTTGATTTCAACTTTTCATCAACTTAACATTACGTCAACATTAACGACAATAACTCATGTTGAATCGACATAAACTTGACCATAACTTAACTTACCATAATTCAGCATAATAATCATTCATTGGTACATCATAATCTATAGACCCTGTTACCGTGCGATTTTCGAATATTTCCACTCATGTGAGTTTTGCTTTCGAACTTTCTAACTGTTATATGCTGTCATAGTGAAACGAGTTTATTTCTCAATAACAAACCCATGTGTTTTGTGATGTTTTCATAGGTGGTCGTAGGAAAAAATTATTTTGTCACATTCATTGACGAATTCACTCACTATACAGTTACCTATTAAGTAACGTAGAGGTCTGAAGTTTTCAAAATGTTTCAAGATTTTTATCAAAAACTATGAAGCACACTTCCATTTGAAATTAGCAATTCTTTTTTCTAATGAATTCAAAAACAAACCACATACACCGCAACAAAATTCAGTGGTGGAACGTATGAACAGGTCAATGACAGAAAAGGCCTGATCGATGGTACATATGGTGCTGAGTTTGATGTTTTAGGGCGGAGCAGTCCTTACAGCTACTTATTCAATAAATCTAACATACCTACTGAATCTCTAAAGCAAAACAGAACACCTTTTGAACTGTGGCATAATAAAAAGCCCAGAATAGAGATTTTTTTGTTCATCATCATCATCATCAAAAATCAAATAAGTTGATACCCAAATAAAAATATTAGATCCCCGAACTAATAAATTAATTATAGCACGTGACGTCATTTTTGACAAAACTAATTTCAAAACATCAAGACCAAAACTTGATGAAGGAGGTTAATACATTAAGATAGGAACTCAATGAAGGTTTCGAGCATGAAAACTCCATTTCAAATAACATGCCTAAAACAATAGTAAAAACGCCGTTTGAAACCTCTATAAAACCTGAATAACATGAAACAGGTAAATCTCTCGGTAAATCTATCATCCAAATAGATAAATCTATTACCAAAATAGATAAATCTTCAGTTTACTTGATTATTTGGGATTTTCTCTACTCGTTTCTACAAAATTAAAATATGAGTATTAATTCAGTACATGCATTGTGTAGTAGGACAAATCAGATGATTTGCCCCAAAATGCCATTGCGTTTAAAAAATTTTTTTATCAGGGATCCTAAAGGAAAAATCCGATAGCTTGTCATCAGTGACACTTTGTTTGGAAAAAAGTTTGAGGAGAAGAAATATAAATGAGAGGGTTAGAAAACACAAAATCATCTCCACAACGTTTAATAATCTAAAGATTATTTAGGAGAACATGTTTCGGACAGTCATATGTGTCCATCATCAGCCTCAATCCTTACAAAACAAAGGTCCTATAATATGATACAAGTTAATCATGAAAAATGTATGAAATAGAGAATTTACTCACGTGGGAATGATAAAAACATTGGCGTTTTTAGCAATCCACAAAAAAACGCCACTTGTCCTCTATCATCTGATGATGAAGGTTTGTTTTGAGTAATTATTTGACTCCACCGTTTTTTCGGTTTTTCCAAAAATGGGTTTTGCCATTGAATCGTGATTATGTACGTCCTCGCATAGGGGCACAGTGCTTATTTGCACAATGATTTTATTCAATGCCCGAAACAGAAAACCAAGTTTTTGGGATGCACGTTTAGCAATTGATGTCACGTGATTTTCCCAAGAAAGGTTATTGCTGATAGTAATACCAAGCATAAAAATGGATGTCTTCAAAGGTATGGTTACTCCTGAAAAGCTTATGTTGGGCACAGTGAGATCGGCTTTTCTAGAGAAAAGACATGCTTGTGTTTAGTTTGCATTGAAATTTACCAAGTTATTGGATCCCCATTCGAGAATTGTTGCCAAGTCCCTATTTATGTTGTCAACATTTCTCCTTTGTTCGTTTCTGATTTTTCTGGCTGGTATTGGAACTCTGAAAGTGGAGGCGGTATGGAGGGTACTATCATCCGCGAAGCTTGGTACTGGACATGAAGTTGCTTTCAATAATTCGTTGATATGGAGTAGAAATAGTGTTGGTGCTAGACTTGATCCTTGCGGAACACCAGCATTTATGATGAGAGAGTCAGTTGAAACTCCGTCGACCCATACATGGAGACCCATTTGAGAAAAAACTAGCTAGCAGAGAACATAGCTGGGGAGGCAAGCCATAAGATGGAAGCTTGGCGAGGAGTCCGTGGTGCCAGACTCGATCGAATGCCTTGGAGATATCAAGTGCCACGGCTAAGGTTTCACCATATTTTTCAATAGATTGCTGCCATATATGTGAGACGTAAGCGAGCAGGTCACGAGTTGATCTCTGATGACGAAAGCCATATTGCCTATCGTTGATAATACCTGAATGTTCCAGGTATTTCATGAGCTCGATGTTGATAGCTTTTTCCATGATCTTTGAAATAATAGATAGCAGTGCGATCGGTCTGTTGTTGCTAGGTAGGGTATTTTTGCCCTTTTCAGGAACTGGTTGTACTCTTGCAATTTTCCAGTTGGACGGGAACATCCCCAATTTGTAAGAGTAGTTGAACAACTTGCAGAGAACAGGTGTTAGTTCGTGAGCACATTGCTGGAGAACAATCGCTGGGATTCCGTCGGAGCCACAATCTCTGTTGGTTTTAAGACCCAATAAAATCGTCCTTATAGTACGTTGGCAAAAGGTGATCTCATGTATATGACTGTCAATTGGCGTTATGCTTGGAGGTTGTTTTCCCGATGAGACCAGAGTGGAATTTCCAGCAAATGAATGCGCATAAATGTTGGCTTTCTCCTGGGCAGTTGTGGCCCGTGTTCCATCTTCCTTGGTTAGAGAAAATGAGCGGGATCCGTTAGGACATTCAACAAGTTTTGATCTCATTTTTGCGTTATGAGCATCCTTTGATGATCGAATTGTCTCATTGCATATGCCTCTAGCCTCGACATATTCTGCTCTAGTCTCAGGGCCTGGATTTTTCTGCCATCGATGGAATGCTGCCTGTTTGAAAGCGACAGCTCTAGATCAGTTTCTACTGGACCAGGCCTCATCGGAAGATGTTCTCCTTGCAGTGTTCGGTATGTAGGTTTGTATCCCCAACATGATGATTTCAGAAATTGTCTCAGCACATCCTGTTGGATCTGCTGAGGAGAAACAAACTCTCTTCCATGGAAACGCTGAAAAAAACATACGAAGACCTTCCCAGTCGGCCGAATTGTAATGCCACATGAGACGGGTAGGAACTGTGGTGCTGGATGAACAAACTTCTATTCTATATGATCAGGATTGCAGGTGAGAAAAAGATCTAGTGTATTGGCAGACTGGTTGTTGACATCTGGAATACGGGTTGGTAGTTCGACTAGTTGTTCTAGACCATGAGTGATGGCGAAGGCCTCAGTTTGACGACCTGCATCATCTGTTCTCTCAGAGAATTTGAGCCAGGCTGCGTTATGTACATTGAAGTCTCCCATGATTATGATTTCAGCTGTTGGATGGTTCTCCTGAATGAAGTCCAGTTTGAGTGATAAAAACTCAAAGAGTTTGTTATTTTCATTATCATTAGGCGATAGGTAAAGGCAGCAGATAAATTTGGTTAGTTTGGTATCGACTAGCTTGAGCCACATCACATCAAAGTCTTTCGGTTCCAAACTCTCTACACGCTGGCATGAAAGGTTAGCAGTAGCATAGAGGCAGACTCCACCTTTGAACCCGAATCGAGAATGGAGTTCGTAACCAGGACAGAGCATGTGGACCTTGTTGGTGGACGAGTTCACTTGAGTTTCTGGTAGTGCCAGAATATCGGGTTTCTCCGTTTGTAGATAATGATGGACGTCATTGATGTTTTTGTTGAATCCGCGGATGTTGCAAAAATTAATCCACAGAGTCCCCTCGAGTACCTCTCGCCTGGAAATCCGAATGGAGAGGTATTTTACTTCCGGAGTGTTTTACTCTAGGAGATTTCATCATCTTCATTCATAGAGAGGAGAAATTGGGAAAAAGGGTGGGGAAGACTGGAAAGTATCGACCGAACACTGAAACATGGAGTGATCCATTTCACAGCACACAAAGTCGATATGATGGTATTTCACCGGGCGATAAGAACATCTACCACCTAGAGTTATCCTTTTAGCCGCCTTTTACGACAGGCAGGATTCACCATATGGGGGGTTATTCTGAGCCGCCCCCATACGGCATGTGTAGGTAATATCATATGATGAAGTCTGGTAAAGCGCGGATGCCTTTTATTGGCCCGGTGCCGGCTGGATTATAGTTGAATGATTTCAATATACCATACAAAGGGCCGATGTTTAGACGACGTAGTGAAATGGCATCACGATTTGATACTACTGGTCCAGTGCTGGCTGGATTATGGATAAACGATTACAATATACCATACAATGAGCCGACGTTCGCCCGTTGCAGCTCAGCCGTTGGCAGCAATCTGCCGACTGATCATGCATTGGAGCAGAAGGCGGCCAGAGATTCGATGTTTGCTGGGGAAGCAATGCTATTGTCTCCGTTCAAATGAATGCAAGTGGATTCAGCAAAACACATCGCCGGCGGTACGTAGTCCAATATGTCCAATATCATCATTACATTCTGAAGGATCTTGCAACCAATTTTCTCTCATGAATTCCCTATTTTTCATCCTAACAACTAAGCATTCCTAAGCTACAATTATTTTGAGTTGTTATCAATAAATATACAGGGTCGCTGATATGTATGGAAACAGGTGAATATCTCCATAACCCGTTGTTAGTTTTTTTTTTAAATTTATGTTCAGTGTGATTTCAAAACGTGACGGATTTGAAAATGTTATAGCCAATGTTGCCACTTTTTCAGTTATTCCAGATTTTTGTAACTTCCTCATTTTGAATGAAACACCCTGTACTTTATTAGATTTTCAGATCCTCCTTGAAGAACTCATTCCATCGATCTATCACACTTATTGGGGTCTAGCGGGAATGATTGCATAGATATAGGGTTTTTGAAATCTAGATTTTTCAACTTTAGGATGTTTTGTGTCGAAACTATCCATTATCGATCAAAAATGGTCCAATGTTCCTATCTTCACTTTTGATTCACTATATCTACTGACATTCAATTGGAACAGATACAGAAGGTGATCAGAATTCTGAATTTAAACCACCGAAAACATGGGAAATTGACTCTGTCGAATTGGCTGTAAATGTACTCTTTGTTGTGAGATGGCTCATTATTATAGAAAAATATGTGAGTTTAGAAAGTTTTGTATGCTTAGTTTCTGAGATATAAGTCGACAAAGTTCATAAAAACGTCGTATCGGGGTAGGATTGACAAAGAGAAAAACTGTTTTTTTTTTAGTAAAAATGAGACTAAGTAAGCTAGAAAATGTATTGATCGAAACTCATAAACATGTCTAGTTATAATAACATAAATTATAGTGAATCAGGGTGTATACGAGGCACGGTCAAAAAATTCATTTTTCGGAAAAAAATTCTAGCACTATTCCAAAATCAACAAGTTATATTTTGGTGACTAGACTTGTTGGTGAGTTCCGGTCAATACATCGTCTGGCCACCTTTGTCTTATTTATACTAAAAAAACATTTTTTTTTTCTTTGTCAATCCAACCCCGATACGACGTTTTTACGAACTTTGTCGGCTTATATCTCAGAAACTAAGCATACAACACTATTTGAATTTGAAGTCATGAGCCATCTCACAACAACATAGTAAAATGTCAGCCAATTCGACCGAGGGCCAATTTTCCATGTTTGCGTTTTTTAGCGTCATCTACTATGGTTCGTGATTTTCTCGAATACCTATCTTCTCTCCTATCTTCCCCATATACGCACGATGTTACTCGAACGGGATTCTCTCTCGTGCGCTCCATGTGAAAAAAAATAATTAAAACAGAACGTATGCCCTGATTCAACAATTTCGCCAAACACTAGCGATTTCTGAGTAACTCTGGCTCAACATTTAACAAATAGTATTTTCTCATCAAAATAACCATATCACAAAAATAATATTTATGTTGAAACATATATCATAATGGGTCAATGCTAATTGCAAATTATCTAGAATCACAGATAACAGAAAATGCAAACAAAAATAAAAATATTTCAAAAACGCATATACTATGTTGACAATCAAACTGGCAATGAACTGATTCAAAGTAATCATCTGATGGCTATAAATTCAAGATTTCTCATAATATACAGGGTGCTAAGTTGGTTTATTTTCCTGAAAAAATGAAGTAGAGGTGATGAAAGCTACCTTCACTTCAAAAGTGCATCAATGCGCTCGTTCCATGTATTTTTTTAGGATCTCGGTAGTTATAGGTTATTAGCAATTCTCTCAATTTGGACTATACGGGTACGACCTAAAAATGCAACACCTTTTGTTTTCGTAACGCTTGTCGACAATAGAAATCACTTATATTTTCAAGAATCCCTAAATTCCCCTGAAATATAAAAATAAATTTTGAGATTGGCTCGCATCATATGGCTTCTGAATTCGATCGTAGAAAAAATGTTGTGTGCAACATGAATGTGCAAAAAACACATTTGCTGCATGCAACAAACACTTTTTTTGTGCTAGTTACACATAAAAAATCTTATGAATAATTTCCGAGATATATGAAAGCTCTAGGACTCAACAAATTATAAGTCTCAGATTTCAATTCGTTATAGTTTTAGTTATATAGGGAGATGAAAATTGTGTATATCATGAAGAATGGCTGAAAGAATAACTGGACTTCAGGTTAATGAATTCATACAACCTGTTTGTGAGAGATATAATTAAGATCAGAGTTCATACAAGTATACTTCTCCTATATACATTTCAATTTTCATTTCAATACTGAACATATCGGTAAGTTATATTTTTATATCATAATACATCATATTATTCTATTCGATTTGAGAGATGATGTTAATTCTCAATTTCAGAGGATTTTGATTTTTCATGCTCTCTTTTTGGATATTCATAACAGATATAATTCAATGTTCGACTTGGCAAATAGCCAGGAAAGTAGTTGTTTTTTGTTGAATAAACCGAGAAAGAATTGATATTTTCATCACATGGAGAATGCGAATTCTCAATGTATTTCTTTATATATATCCATTTTTTTTGTGTTCATAAATATATCTGAGAATGTTCCTTTTCAATACTTATTATTCGAAATTTCATTTTATCAAGTAAACGCTGTAGCAAATCAAAGCAATATCCTTATTAGGTTCAAACATCTGCAAACCGCTTTTGTTAGGATCCTCTTGTTGGATTTCAGCTTCTGAGGGACATCAGCTAACCAATTCAATAAATTTCATCGACGTAAGGAGATAGGTGAATCCCACTTCTGATGTGAGATGAACTGTACCAGTATATCACCTGAAAAAGCTACTGTGTTAGCGAAACATGTGTGTTTGAGAATTTTTGTGTAAATCTTATCGTTTGTGAAGTTTTTACATTAGCTAACAATATTGTTTTCACAATTATTCGATTATCGACCGCAGGAAAGAATATGAGCCCAGACCACAATATAAATGTTGCGATCATCAACACAAGTGTCAATTCAAAAACGGAATCTCAAGCGCTCACTAGAAATGGTGGTATCAGTTCAAAAGTGCATTCAGTCTGATCGTTCGTGACTTGATGAAATCGAAGTTATCTGCAAAACCAAATTGTTGAGATACTTCATATAGGCTCCGAGGACTTAACGCCGATCTCACTGTGCCCAACATGAGCTTGTCAGGAGTAACCATCATACCTTTTTGAAGAAATCCATTTCGATGCTTGGTATCACTATCAGCAATAACCTTTCTTGGGAAAATCACGTGAGAGCAATTGCTAAAAGTGTATCCCAAAAACTTGGTTTTCTGTTTCGGGCCAGGAGCTATTTCACTTCCAGTCAGCTGCTTATGATCTATAAGGCACAGATCCGACCTGTCCTGGAATACTGTTCCCATATTTGAAGTGCAGCACCCAAACATACCCTGAAACTTTTGGATTCTGTCCAAAAAAGGGCAATTCGACTCGTGGGTGATGCCTCGCTCACAAACTCACTTCTCTGGAACATCGCAGAAAAGTTGGCGATCTGCCACTATTTTATAGATATTTTCATGGACGATGCTCTTCTGAAATATCAACAATTGTTTTTCCCTTGGCAGTCCCCGCGAGAACCCCTTTGTGGTCACTTTGTAGACCTGCAGATCATCTCGTTCCAAAGACTCGGTCATCCAACGAACAGCGAGGCTCTGGGACACATTGTCAAGAGAGGTGTTCCCCGAGGCATATATATAACCTCCAGACATTTAAGAAGAACACCAATTCCTACCTCATTTCCCTTGGTTCTCACGATGTACTCTGAACATTACAGGATATCCCTTTTTGTGGGAACCAGAACATAAAAAAAAATCCTCTTCCTTTCGTCCCCTGACTTCTTTGGCGCGTCGAACTATACTTCATTATGATACGCCTCTAATGAAAATTTCAAAAGTTTGAGCTCAGAACCTAATTTTACGTTAAAAGTGTATATAATGTACCAAATTCCAATATTTAAGTTTGAGCGTAAGCAACGGTGGAATAGTGCAGTGGTTGTGCGCCCCACTAGCAATCAGAACACCGAAAGGTTGCTATAGGTTCTATTCTTCGGCAGGGCAGATAATTTTTATTCATAAAATGATTCCAGTGATTCGCTGTTGCGTTCCGATTAACAGTGCTGCTCCTAAGGTGGCGTATGGAGTTAGTCACGAAGCCTACACAGAACACACATGGGCTGAAGGACCTCTCGTAAGGTCGATGGCCAGTTGGTGTATACATACATACATACATACATACATACCAACGAAGTACATCCCTAATAACACAATTATGTTCCATGGATATCCTTAGGACGTCCTGTCGGGACATTCAGGACGTTCGAATTTGGTACCGTGGACGTCCATTGGACGTCTGTGGGACGCACAAATGTCCACTTAGGGACGTCCTTGAGGGACGTCCCTGGGACAACTATCGAGGACAACCTTTCAGCAACGCTGAGGGATATCAATTGGATGTCCATAGGATGTCCCAGGGTCGTACGAATTATTCTTGAATTTGAATTTTTCTGAGTCCCTCTAGGACCAGATCTTGCATAACTGATGAGGACATCCAGTTGAGTTGATGGTCCGTAGAAAGTCCCCAATAGATCCTGAAACAGTTTCCCAAGGATGTCCAATGGACTTACGTGAAGGACATTGATGGGGAGTATTTATAGCCTGCGAGCAATCATTCGTCGGCGAGGTGTAAGTTAACGTCCTCGCAGGGACAACATATTGAAAGTACCGACTGGGACGTCCATAGGACGTTATTTCTAGGACATTGGATAAGTACAGTTCATGTACCAATTGGGACATCCGAAAGATGTCCCTAAGGGACATTTCGATTTTTATACGATCCTGGAAATATTAAGGGCGTCTGTGCAGAGATATTTGAAGGAATGTACTATCAGGGACATTTCATGGTTGTCTAGAAGGCGCATTATATAAGATATGAGGTCAAGCCAGAATATGTACTACTCGGGACATCCAATGGATGTCCCTAAAGGGACGTTTAAAATCATATCCCATCAGGGACATACCAAGGACGTCCTTGCATGGACATTCTACAATATGTACCACGTGGGACGTCTAAGGGATGCTATTTCTAGGACATTTGAAATGATGTACCAGCTGGGACATTCCGTGGACGTCCTTACTCGGACATTGCATGAGATGTACGGGATGGGACGTCCCAAGGACACTTATTTTTGGTCCGGGACATTCGAACTTGAATTGTACCAAATTGGGACGTCCCTAGGACGTTGTGTGCTATTAGGGATATACTATACATCTAATACTTCTACTCAGTGTGAGCGGTTTGGAAAATATTGAGGGAAACTGGTGTTTAGGGTACCAATTTTCTCGAAAATCACTCGAATTCAAATTTAGCATCATAAGTTTGTGTGATATATTGCATGATTTTTCAAAGAACGGTTTCGGAAATATTGAGGAAAATCTGTGCTCAGAGGGTATCCTATTTGAAAGTGGTGTAGCATGAAACCATTTTTCGACAAATATTTTTAAGAGCTTTTTCTTATCCAAATACTTCAGGAATCGCCCCACGAATATTTTATCAATGTTTAGGAAACACCCTGTGTAGTAATTTCGATTTACTGTACCTATACTTCAGAAACTATTTCCGTGATTCCTATATAATGTAGGTTATGAATTTCAAATATGTGATAATTAAAAATACAAATTGAAATCTTCAAGCCTCAACGAATTCACTGCAACTTTCACAATGAATTATCCACATCATATGCAAAAAATCCCCTTTCAACAGTTTCCGCCGAAGAGATAAATCTATCTCGTATTGAAAATTTCAAGGTTTGACTGGCAGTGACCTTAGCTTTGTGTACAGAAGTAGAATATCTAATTCATATTTTACATTTCTTATTACGACAATTTGTATCTCCCGCGAGCCAGTGATTCATTGAAATCCAGGATGAATTATTAATTTTTTTAGATCGAGTATTGTACATTTATTTCTTTGTCCTAACAAAGTAATATTAGAATTCATTATCGCAGAAATGTCAATGATATAAGATTAGATAGGTGGTCGATACAAATTTATAGTGAAATAATTGAGTCATGAACTCAGTTCTACTGAGGATGGCAACTCTGTTGCCGAAATACGTATTTAGACTTTTCGTACTGGGTAGATTTGAACAAAACTTTTTTGAGCAAAAAATTGTCTAGTCCAATTTTCAGGTAAACTTGAACATCAATCAAATTCAATTTCACACTCACCAAGCAGAGTACTTGGTGAAATAATATTATAACAAAATGTAAAATATTCAACCACTAATATTTCGAAAACGGCTGAACCAAATATCAATAACCAATATATTTTTGAAATCAGGATAACAAGATTTTCAACTTTTTCGAAAAATATTTAGGGTGTTCCTTTGAAAATAACAAAAAGTTTCTACCCATTTATCATATTAGCTATATTAATTTGATTCATCTGGTACAACTTTCTGGAGGTTCAGAGGAATTCCTACAACTTTCGCAATTGCTGTTATTGTAGAAGTTACTACGATGAAACTTCGTATCTAAGTATCCGATGTGTTCCTTCATCGAATGACTACTTCGTTTGATACAAGGTGAATTGGAAAAGCAAAACTATTAAAATTTGACATTGCATATAATTAACACCCTATATGAGTTATTGCGTTAAAATTTCTTATGGGAGTATTTCATCCACTTTTCCGGAAAAATATCCTATCAGATACGCCGAGGCTATGAAACGCCAGCCGCGGCATTAAATGTTGAACTTTTCTGCCTAGTAAAACAAATAACTCTTGTTATACTTGACCGCAAAGTAAGTAGTAGATTGACTGCCGCGGCAGTCAATCTACTTTGGTGCTATGTGAAACATATTTTTTTTTTCAAATGTTATGATACCAAAGCATAGTAGATTGACTGCCTTAGGTAAATTACTACAGCCTCGCTACGCTCGGCTATTAACTATCAGCCGCGGCACTACTACCAAAACCAATTTTATGTTATTTTTTGTTGATAACTCCATTTTGCGTTCACCCAATATCTGTGTCAATTTTGATAAGCAATTTAATTCAAATTACTTGGAACGTTGCATAGCAAGAAACTTTTTCTGCCTAGGCAGTGAAAGTACTCGTTTGCTGCCTGTTAAGTGTCATAGAAAAATCACTTTGACTCTTTGACGTTTGGAGTAAAATGTTTTTTAAGATCATTTTAGCAAATGTTTTGAAATATTTGAGATATGAGCTCATCAATTTTCAAGAAAATGTAAAACTGCCAATGGAATTGACTGGGGCATTTTTTATATGTATAGACTTTTCAAATCATTTTCCACACCTTGTTTATCTTGACAAAGAAGCCATATTCCAGAGATTACCGTAAGCCGCATAGGCATCAAACAATAACCAGTACTTTTCGAATTATCTTGAAAACAAATAATTTTATCGAAATTTCACAAGAGACAAAAAATACTCAAAAATGATTGATCACTTGAAGAAAAATAGATAGGAAGTCATTAGCGCACGTACAAAAAAATATGGGGGTAAGTGTGTACTTGACCCCCAGTATTTTGAATATTTGACAGTTATTTTCTGTTTTGTTTTCCTCACACGATGTAACCCTTTGTGCTTGAGTAATGTGCAAATTTTGAGATTAATATCTTATTAAATACGCGAGTAATTGAAAAAAACAGTTTTTAATTTCCAACTTCGACACCCTGTGTATCGAATATGAAGGACTAAAATGAAAAATGGTATTTAGGAACTCATATTGCTTTTGTTCAAGGAATATATGGTTGATGGATTGACCTCCTTTCAGCGGACACCCTGTATATATTGAAATAATACGCAAATGTTCATTTACGGAAACGAGGAGAGAAAATTTCAAAAACATCTGGAGAAATGAATGTTTCACCTCCTCGATTAACCTTCAGACAAGTGATATGTCTTCAAATTTTTGTCGCATGTTCAGCAAACATAACTTACGCTATTTATCAAAAACATAAATTCGTACGTGTTTCAATTATGATGATTTATGTATCATTATTTCACTACAATTGATTCTGAATCAGCTCTACTTCACTGTGGGATTTTCCGAGCACCCTGTAGAAAACCATCAGGCACCGTACTTTTATCTCATCTGATGATGCATATTTTTTCACGGTCCACTACTTAAACATTTCGCAGTAGCTGCTCGAATCAAATCGACTTCGCGATCAGAGCTAATAGCTTGGAGACCTTCTGCAAAAGAGTAGAGAATAAGGTAGTCCACGTTAGATCCCATCGAAAATATGAAAAACCTAATTTTCATTTTGTGCGTTTCGGTGTTCATGTCAGTGTTGAGTCCGTCTTTCGCTGCTCCAAAAGGAGTGTGGAAGCTCTTCGGCTATGGAGATAGTGGATATGGAAACCAGAATAACGGTTATGGTTATTACTACCCCTCCAGGCCCAGATACAACCACGGGAGGAGCTACGGGGGAGGAGAAGGTGGAGGAAACCGATATAAGTCTATTTGCAGGGTGCATGCTGTGGATTCGTTGGCATTTCCTGGAAATATCGGAAATCCGGTTTGCCCGTATTGATTATATTGTTTCATGTCTTGTGTAATTTTTGTGATATAAAATATTTTTACTCTTTCCACTTAGCTCATTATTTTGTTTCCATAACTTATTTGATAATAAAGACACTTGAATAGTTGTTCATACACCAAGGTAGTAACGAATAACATTATTACCCATAGACCAAAAATATATCCCGAGGCAGCCGAGGGGTATAAGGTCCGGTGGTAATATTCGATCTTTACTATCAAGGTGTATATTAATGAAGGTTTTTCACCGCTATAGCAATATATTTCAATCATTATATCGGGTGGTCACAAAAAAAACGGAAGTTTTTGTTTTCCTCGTGGTTTCATCATTTCTCAACCGAATTCGAATTTCTTGACGTCGTTTCATAGCTAAAGGGCTATAGTATACAGTGGTATATTTGAAAATTTCATAATGAACAAAAACAAAATGACGAATTCTATCAAAGTATTGTCATTTAAAAAAACCGCTGGAGAAAAAGAAAATCAGATTTTTTCCAACCTGTACGGATGTCATCTCAGGCTATTCATTTCTGAAGAGAATGACTACTCGAACATCGAAATCGAACAAATAGTCCAGTAGATACACTCATTTCTTTGTAATTTGTTATGGAGTGAATGTGCTAATCTCGTATAAACTATTATTATTATTTTGCTTCAGTCTTCATGGAAATTCAATCGAATTTGGATTTCTTATAGTTATTTCGAAGATAAAGAACTGTAGTACACGATGGAACATTTGAAAATACAATAATTGAAAGAAACAAAATGGTGGAGAATCCAGAATTTTTGTGATTTTCAAAAATCTCTGGTGAATAAAAAAATATTCATTCTTCCAATCAGGATCGATACAATTTTATATCATTGATTTCTGAAGAGCATGAGCACTCGAACATCTGGATCTAACAATTAGTCCAGGAGAAACACTTTCTTTTTGGCAAAGTGTTATGAAGTGAATGTTCCAATCCCGTGTTAAGAATTACTTTTAGTTTGCTTCTGGCTTTATCATAATTCAATCGAGTTTGGATTAATTATAGTACACAGTGGAACATCTGAAAATTCCATAATTGCAAAAAGAATGGAGTATCCCTAATTTGAGTGATTTTCAAAAACCGCTAGCAAATAGAAAAATGTTAAATTTTCGATTCAGAACCGGAGTAATTTTATATCATTAATTTCTAAAGAAAATGGCTCTTGAACATCTGGATTTGACAAATAGTCCAGAACTTGTACGCACTTTTTTGCAATGTTATGGAGTGAATGTGCCGAAAAACGAACTTCTAAAAATATATTTTCATCTGATTTCAACATACTTACAGCAACAACAACATAACAAGGTAATATGATACATACTAACATAACAAAAAAAGTTGAACATACTAACAGCAACAACAACGTAACAAAAAAATATGAAATCGAATAACAAGATTAGAGTCACACCAAGATGTACGTCCATGAAGATCACGTGAAACCCTGAAAATATACGAAACTTCAAACCAATTGTAGTAAAAACATAAGGAATTTTCAAATAACCTGGATGTGTCCCCCGTTTGCTTGCAAATGCAAATAAATGCTCAGTTCCGTAGTTGAAGCAAAAGGGAGACACATTCAGGTCATTTCAAAATTCGTTATGTTTTGACTACAACTAGATAGTACAGAGTTTTATATATTTTCAGGGTTTCACGCAATCTTCATGGACTTACATCTCGATGTCAATATCAACATTTCTCTATTCGCTAGCGGTTTTTGAAAATCCACGAAAGTTAGGGTTACTCCACCATTTCGTTTTTGTTTCAATTATGAAATTTTCAGATTTTCCACTCTGTGTACTACAGCTATTCAGCTTTGGAATGGCATTAAGGAATCTAAATTCGATTGAATTCTGATAAAACCAGAAGCAAACTATAAAACTAATTCTTATCACGGGATTGGCACATTCACTCCATAACACTTTGCCAAAAAGAAGGTGTTTCTCCTGGACTAATTGTTCGATTCAAATGTTCGAGTGTTCATTCTTTTCAGAAATCAATGATCTAAAATTGTATCGGTCCTGATTGGAAGAATAAACATTTTTTTATTCGCCAGAGATTTTTTAAAATCACAAAAATTCTGGATTCTCCACCATTTTGTTTTTTTCAATTATTGGATTTTCAAATGTTCCATTGTGTACTACAGTTCTTTATCTCTGGAATAACTCTAGGAAATCCAAATTCGATTGAATGTTCATGAAGCCTGAAGCAAAATAATAATAATCGTTTATACGAGATTAGCACATTCACTCCATAACAAATTACAAAGAAATGAGTGTATCAACTGGACTATTTGTTCGATTTCGATGTTCGAGTACCTACTCATTCTCTTCAGAAATGAATAGCCTAAGATGGCATCGGTACAGGTTGGAAAAAATCTGATTTTCTTTCTCTCCAGCGTTTTTTTTAAATGACAATACTTTGGTAGAATCCGCCATTTTGTTTTTGTTCATTATGAAATTCTCAAACATTCGACTGTACACTATAGCCCTTTAGCTATGAAACGACGCCAAGAAATTCGAATTCGGTTGAGAAATGATTAAACCACGAAAAAAAATAAAAACTTCCGGTTTTTATGTGACCACCCGATAGTTCTATGAAACTGCAAACTAAATTCGAGTGCCATTCCTGCGTATCTCGCATCAGAACAGTGAATTCAGGTTGATTATAACAGATAGGTGGCTATGTCTCCAATAACTATACAGAGTGAATCAAAATTCGATGAAAATAAAGGACGTATTGTTGGGATCAAAACAAGACTTTTTCTTCATACAGGGTGAATCATTGGGAAATGCGCATACTGTGACGGTAGATGGAGGACACCGAGGTGCTTCTGAATAATCTATATGTCATGGGTCTGTCATTCTTCATAACCAAGATACAGGAGGGTGATTTATCGATTTTCTCCATTTTTGAATTAATCCCTATACATTTTTGTGATATTTGGTTCATATGTTCCTTGTCCACGGTGGCGACGATTGACATAATAAAAAAATAGTCTGATTCCAGGACCGGCTTTGAAAAAATTAATAAGTAGGTTTCGAGTCGAAACAACACCCTGTACATCACAATTTCATTTACTAATTTGGATAGAGCAGGAAAAAATGAGTGATACTGAATGTATTCGGTGTTTCCGCATACAACTTTTGTATACCTATTAACATGAGTCAAATCTAGATGTTTCGATAATGATGTGGCACATAATTAAAAAAATGATAATTTGTCTACTCCAAATGCTATTTTCCCATTTTTCAATCAATTAAATCATCAACTATTTCTTATTCTCCTAATTTTTGAATCCCAACCTAATTGAAAAACGAGAGGATAATATGTCCGTATTTGGAACAAATGTGTAAGAAAATTATCATTGCACTACATTTGAAACAACAATTATGAAAATGAGAAACAATGCCACTGCCGGAAAAATCATAACTTTCTTTACATTTCAAAGGTTAAAACATAACAGAAAATCAAAAAACTAGAATCTTCTTCATCCGCGTCTAATTATTATTTTTTTAGCTAGAGCATGTTTTTTTATATCTTGGGGCGCACGAAAGGGAATCCCTATAATGTTCGGAGAACATCGTGCGTACTTTGGGAGGATAGAGAGAGGAGTTAGGTATTGGATTTTTTTGGAACTTTTGAAGATTATAAGTTCATCGAAATACTTCTTTTGGTAAGGAATTCCAGAGATTTGCCGTTCTATAGAATAACGAGTTTTGGTAAAGATTTGTTTGACATATCTCAAGGTTGACGACGAAGGAATGTGCTCACTGGACTTGTCAAGTTCGTCTGACTGGTATTTCTAGAAAACTGAAAGATATAGCCGACATTTCTAGGGTGTTCCAATGATGTCAGAGAATTAGTGAGTGTATCATCATCATCACCCACAAGGCGAAAGGCTCTTCTCTGGATGTGGCTCTTCTAATGCATTCATGATAATAATAAGGAAATGAAGCAGTCTGTACAGGGTGATTCACCAGAAATGTCCCTCTAGCTCAGTTATTTTTGAACCGATTTCAAAATTTGAAATATCATCTTAAATGATTTTCGATAAAGTTTGTTTCCGCTACATCAGGGTACTATTCGATTTTTTTAAATGGAACACCCTATTTTTCATTGTATCTTCAGATTCTCCCTGAAGAGCTGATTTGATTAATGCATCACACTTGGGGTCTAGCGGGAATGATTACAGAGATATAGGGTGTTCAAAATCGGGAGTTTTCAACTTTAGGATTTTTTTGTGACAAAACTATTCATTATCGGTCAAAACGGCTCTCATGTCTGTATCTTAATTGTAGATTTACTATCAACTGACATTTAATAATTGGAACAGATACAGGGTGATCAGAATTCTGAATCTTGAACCACCCTGTAAATGTTCCAATTAAATGTCAGTAGATAGTAAATCAAAAGTTGAGATGGGGACATAGAAGCCATTTTGACCAATAATGAATATTTTCGACACAAAAAATCCTAAAGTTGAAAAATCTCGATTTTGAACACCCTATATCTCTGTAATCATTCCCGCTATACCCCAAGTGTGATGTGTTGATGAAATCAGCTCTTCAGGAAGAATCTAAAAATACAATGAAATACAGGGTGTTCCGTTTGAAAAAATCAAGTAGTACTCTGTAGATCGTTTGTTCCGGGCACCCTGTATTTTCTGATGCAACGGGAAAAAATTTGTGAAAAATCATTTTAGATTATTTTTCAAATTTTTAAATCGGTTCAAAAATAAGTGAGCTAGAGGGAGGGGGACATTTATGGTGAATCACCCTGTACGTACTTTAGGTTTGATATCCAAAATTGTTGTAATAAATGTCAGGTTGGCTGATGTCAGAGTACAATTTTGACGTTAGTTGATGACTCTAGAGTTTGTACATGTGTTTTGTGTCGTCGAGAAATGATCATGCTGTAGTTGAAAAAATAATTAGACGCGGATAAAAAACATTCTAGTATTTTGATTTTCTGTTATAACCTTTAAAATGTAGATTTGTTGCAACGTTATTTTTAATTGAAATGAAGTTATGCTTTTTTTAGAATGGTTTCTTATTTTAATAATTGATGTTTCGAATGTACTGCAATGAACAGATGTTATGATAATTTTCTTACACATACAGGGTATTTAGAGTTAGTCTTTGATAATAATAATTTGTCCCAAATACGGACATGTCCGAATAAGGAATGGTTGATGATTTTATTGATTAAAAATGGAAAAGTACCATTTGGGGACGACATTGAATTTTGTGCTACCTCATTATCGAAACATCTAGATTTGCCTTCAGTTAATAGGTAAAAAATTTGTATGCGGAAAAACCAAATACATTCAGTCCCACTTGTTTTTTCATACTCTTCCGAAATTTGTTAATGAAATTTTAAAATACTGATATACAGGGTGTTATTGTTTCGACTCGATACCTTATCTTATTGATTTTTTCAAGGTCGGTCCTGGAATAAGACTTTTTCTCATTATGTCAATCGTCGCCACCGTGGACAAATAACATACGAACCAAATATCACGAAAATGTAGAGAGTGGTTGATAAGTTATGATTTATTGAGAAAATGGGGAAAATTAAAGAATCACCCTGTATCTTGGTCATAAAAAATGATACTCATGTAATATAGATTATTCAGAAGCACCCCGGTGTCCTCCATCTACCCTTACTGTATGCGCATTTCCCAATGAATCACCCAGTATAATAAACATGTGTCCTAAAATGCATCCCATTTAGGCCAATAAAAGTGAGGACCCCCCTTCCCCCCAAAAAAACTGGGTTTACATAATTTTTGAAGAAAGAATTACATAATAGTATATTATTAAACGAGCGGTAATGTAGGTATCATAACTCACGCAGATGAAGTTTGCAGCACGAGCCACAGGCGAGTGCTGTAATTCATCAAGTGAGTTATGACCATTACCGCAAGTTGAATACTATACTTTATCTACGACTATTACAATAAATCCTAAGTTATACAAGTACAGAGAAAGAACTTTATTGACAAATCTTGATATACTTAATACAAATTTTAGATTCAATCACTCGCATATTGTTTATTGAAAAAATTAAGTGTGACGTTAACAGTAAACTGAATATGTTGGAACTGAATTATGGAAGTTTATTGTTTCTTTTTGTGTTTGTTGCATATATGTTGTTGATGTACTAACTGATTGAGCTGTAATAGAACTGTATATTTTATTTGCAGTATCTGTCATATTCTTTTCGGAATCATCAACGTACCCCTCAGCCACAGTAGTTGATCGCCAACCGCCATGGCGTTTCAGTGCCGTACGGCATCTTTTAATAAAGTTGCCGACGAGCGGCGAAAACAATGCCCTGTATATAAATTACAGTCTGGTAATTTCAGAAATGTGGCAATGTCTTTCCCCATTGCTCAAAATTTATCAATGCCATTCTTTGTGAGTGATATTTTCCATATGGAAATTCAAATGATAATCCATCTTCACTATCTGAATTCATCAAAAAAATCACAATAATTGTATCAGCTCAGTTTGAAAACGTCAAAATTATTCAGTTGACATCACTCCCCTCAATAACAATAATGGACTGTTCCCTTTCGGCCAACTGGCTTGTACAGAAGTACTGAGCCATCTTGATTTTCGGTTCGTAAATAATTCCAAGAGCCTTTCTCGATGTAAGTATTATAGTGAGTTATAGTAGCGAGAGTTATTATAACTCACGCTGTTTGTTTATAGATACTATTAATTGTACAAAGGCAGTTGAATCATTGATATATAATTTAATAGGAGTAGATAAAGTGTCTAAAAGGACAGATTTGATCCGTTATTGTAGTCACAATTTCAGAATATCTTTTTTCTTTACCAAACCTACAGTGGCTGTTGCTTATTGGAGGGACACATGTTTATGTGAAGAAGAAGTCTTATTCTGATCCCAACAATATGTCCTTAAAATTTTTACATCGAATTTTGAATCACCCTGACATGAAATGACGAAAGCCACCTTGGTAGAGAAAAATACACCTTACACCTTGAAGAGGAGTAAATGATGTTAGGTTTCTATAGCTAGTGGTGGAAAAATGTTTATTGCCTATATATGTATCTATAATGAAGAGAGTCTATGAAATAAAGGACTTAGGCATATTTGATGTCAAACTAACTTTTAGAAGTCATATTATACTAAGGTAGTGGACACTGCTTCAAGAAACTTAGGTTTTATTACTAGAAACAGTAAGCAATAATTCTCTCCTGAACCACTTAGTTCACTTTATTGCCATTTGGTTAGACATTCACTTGAGTATGGTTTCATCATTTGGACACCATTTTATCAAATACATATATTTATAGTAGTTTAGAACGAATTCAGGAAAGGTTATTCTTGAGAACATAAGTATTCATATCGCCAGGGTTATCACGTATGCTCATAAAATACCCAGAAATCTTAATGAAACTTAATCTCCTAACTTTAGAAAATCGTAGATTAGTGTTGGATATGTGTTTCCTATATAAATTGATCAATGGCCCTATTAATTCTCCAGATCTACTTAGTTTGATTAGATTCAATACGTCGGCCAGAACAAGAAATCCTCCTTTAGTTTCCTTGACCTTTCATTCAACGAATTATATGGCAACAATAACCCTATTTCAAGGCTTCAAAGGAATTATGTTGTTCTTCAAAATCAATGTGACCTATTCTGTGATAACTCAAAGGTATAACTTAGGTGCTACGATTCTGTGAGTGTAATTTTCATTGCTCCTATTATTATTTATCTTTTGTTATTATTTTTCTTTATAAAAATGGTATAACCGTTGAAATAAATAAATATATTATGATGTACCGGGTGTACCACTAAGAAAGGACGCCGGCTGTATCTCGAAAGCTATTTGCCGCACAGGTTTCGGAAAAAAATATTTATGTTAAAAGTGGCCAAGACAAATCTCTGGAAATTATTTTCAAGTTTCCAGAACAGCCGCTAGAGGGCGTAATTGCATTGGCCAGTTTAGTAAACGCGTTTTTATGAAAATTTGATATATCAAGAAAAATCAAAAACACTTTTTTCACGTTTCTCGAGTTGATTTCCGATCATTTCGATCAAGAAAACTTGCGCTAGCTCTTTAAATTAAAGAGGGAAGGAAGGATGAATAGTACTTTGAAAAAACTCTCATTACTACAGTTTGGTGTAATGGAATTCAACGATCTTGGTCTCATTATGAAGTTTTTTTTAGTTCTTCCAGATGAATAACGAATCAAGTCGATTTAAATCCTGTGGTGGCCGTTAGATGGCATCATTTGAAAAAATCAGACAATTTTCCATTTTTTTCGAGAATTTCAAATGGAACCATATATTTATTCCACTCTAAAGCAAACGAGAAGAAGAATGGTGGAAACCGCGAATTGATACCTCTTGAGGAACCGGTGAAATACTCGAAATAATATTATGAAAATATTCACCACATGAATCTAACTTCATTAATCGTAATCAGAAATATTCTGTATCTATGAAGTTATATCTCACAATAGGTACTGAAGGAGACTCCTAGTAATGGCATATAGCTAATTGAAATGTAAGTAGTGAGTATGCTCAGGAATGAAAAAAGGCAATTAAGTTGGCTTTGAATGAAGGAAACGTCAAAATATAATTGAAGTTCTATTGGAAGTTTTCACTGTTCATTATGGATTGCTTCTTTGTCAAAATGGCGATTTTAATGATATTAATCCAAGTATTTCTCCGGTTCTTCGAGAGGTAGGTATCAACTCGCGGTTTTCACTATTTTTCTTCTCATTCGCTTTTCTTTCATATTATAGCAGAAAAAATTTATGGTTCCATTTGAAATTCTCGAAAAAAAATGACAAATCGGCTGATTTTTCAAACGATGCCATCTAGCGGCCACCACGGGATTTAAATCGACTTGCTTCGTGATTGATCTGCAAGATCTGAAAAAACCCTTCATGATGAGATCAAGATCATTGAATTCCGTTACACCAAACTGTAGTAATAAGATTTTTTCCAAAGTACTATTCATCCTCCCTCACTCTTCTATTTATTAAAGAGCTAAAGCAAATTTTTTTTGATCGAAATGATTGGAAATCGACTCCAGAATATGAAAAAAGTATGTTTTTGATATTTCTTGATATATCAAATTTTCATGAAACCCCGCTTATTAAATTGGCCAATGCAATTATACGCCCTCTAGAGGGGCTGTCCTGGAAACTTGAAAATAATTTCTAGAGATTTTTCTTGGCCACTTTTATCATAAATATTTTTTTCCGAAACCTGTGTGGCAAATAGTTTCCAAGATACAGCCGGCGTCCTTTCTTAGTGGTACACCCGGTACAGGGCGGCTTGAATTATTGGGATCTCGAAAACTGTAAAGGTGTATCTCCTTCGTCGGTTAAATTATGGAAAAAAGTTTCGAAATTTCATGCCTAACAAAATGACATTTTCAAAAAGGAATATTCTCAGATATAATTATGAACACAAAAAAAATGGATATACAGAGTGACCCATTTGAAAGCGGGCCACCCCTGTATCTCACGTAATCGTTGAGTAAGGATCATGAAATTTGCTGGAGCGAGATATATACCAAAAATGCACTCTATAACCAAGTGGGGTCATCTTCAGTGATATACACTGCTCGCCAACAGCCATGGAACCACCCCAATTTCCTGAAAATGATATTAGGAGTCAAAATAGGTTGAAAATCACTTGGGATTCGGAATCAGGACGCCATATTCACTAACTATTCATATTTTTCCTTGGAAATTTTCAGTTCTGAAACATTAAATTTTGTCGCCATTTTCATGGAAGCACCCCCGTATCTCACGTAATTATTGAGGTAGGGTTCTAAAATTTGCAGGAGGAACGGAAAGTCCAAAGATAAAGTCAATTACATGAGATACGGGGGTGCTTCCGTGGAAAGTGCGACAAAATTTAATTTTTCAGAACTGAACATTTTCAAGGAAAAATATGAAGACTTAGAGAATTGGGCGTCCTGATTCCGAATCCGAAGTGATTTTCAACCTATTTTGACTCCTAATATCATTTTCCGGAAATTGGGGTGGTTCCATGGCTGTTGGCGAGCAGTGTATATCACTTAAGATGACCCCACTTGGTCATAGAGTGCATTTTTGGTATATCTCTCGCTCCAGCAAATTTCATGATCCTTACCCAACGATTACGTGAGATACAGGGGTGGCCCGCTTTCAAATGGGTCACTCTGTATAAAGTGTAGTACAATTACTTTCGTATTCCTAGGGCGATTTGAAATTTTTTTTCTCAGTATACTACTCAAAATTATCTACTTTTTCGAGCAAACAAATTTCGTCAATTAATATTTCTTAGCCTACTGCGATCACAAAAACTCCAGCAAAATTGAAGAAAACGGATTAGGCATTTTTTTACAAAAATTTTGATGCAGGCAATCGATTCGGACTAGTCAAAAATACTCATATCAATTTTCAAAACAATATCTCATACGTTTTTAATCAACGTTACAATTCTTGAATAATTGCACTTTTCAAGTCACCGTGTATAATAATTCTTAGAATTTGAATGATATCAGGCATGATGGTAGTTAGGATTAAAACATTTGGCTACAGAGTGAAACAAATAACTGATGAAATCACTGAAAATTAAGATTTTTCTATCAAGAAATAAATAGAAACCAAATGATACCTATCAAAAAATTACATCAAAAATTAGACAAAGAACAAAACAGCAATTATATCTAACAAGTTCAAATTTTTTTTATTCTCGATCAAATCTCCATTCTCTATATACACACTTTTTATATTCCTTTTCGTACATACGTTATTTTCAACTCTCCTCAGTTCTTCTGGTGTTATCTGTCTGCAAACTGTTTATTTGTCGCAATTAACTCTTCCCTATTTCTTGTCCTCAATCGAGAATACAAAAATTTGAAAATGTTAGGAATGATTGCTGTTTTGTACTTTGTCTAATTTCTGATGTTATTTTTTGATATGTATCATTTGGTTTCTATTCATTTCTTTATGAAAAAAATCTTAATTCTGAGTGATTTTATTAGTTATTTCCCTCACTCTGTAGCCAGATGTTCTAATCTTGACTACCATCATGCCTGATATATTCAAATTCAAGAATTATTATACACGGAGACTTGAAAAGTGCAACTATTCGAAAATTGTAACGTTGTTAAAAAACATGAGATATTGTTTTGAAAATTGATATAAGAATATATGTGACTAGTCAAAATCGATTGCCTGCATCAACATTTATGTGAAAAAATGCCTAATCCATTCCAGATTTTTTGGGATTTTCTCTCCTCGTTTCCATAAAATAAAAATATGAATATTATTTCAATATACGTGTAGTAAGGACAAATCAGATGATTTGACCCAAAATGTCACTGGGTTTGGAGAATTTTCCTATCAGAGAGCCCAAAAGAAAAATTCACTAGCTTGTCAATGACAATTTGTATTGAAAAAAGTTTGAAGAAGAGAAATGAAGGTATATAGAAAAAATATCAAATTTTTACTTAGCTTTGAACGTTTCGGAAACGAATCTGCTCCCGTTTTCAACATAAAAAATTGATTTTTTGCAATCGCAAATTTGTATTTGTCCTGACACTTTTCACTTCTCAGTGATAATTGGTGACGTTGGCAATCAAATGAGTTACAGGATGTTTTAATTAATTCATATCTTGAATCCACCACAAATGTTCCAATACATAAAAAACATAAATTATAAGACGATGAAAGTCTCACTGAGAGAACTAATCTAAGTATCGAAGGAAAATGGAATTTTGGGAATTGTGTCTAAAAATAACATATTTTCAATTGGATGATGAGTTTCATCAACAAAACTTTGGAATGGCCATGGGATCGTCATTATCTCCAATTTTCAGCAATATATTTATGGAGAATTTCGAAGAAAACATCATCAAAAATTACCACAAACAACCTGAAAAATGTTCATTATACAGGGCGTGGAAAAATTCTGAATCGAGAAAACCCAATCACAATACATCATATTGGTTTTGGTTTGTCTGCAAACGAATGAATTGATTTTGCAACTCCCGTATTACAATATGCGAATTAAATATCGCAGCATTGAATTGACATTCAATCACAACGCGTCAAAAGTACAGGCAATTCATAGTCTGGAGATGGTGGAATATGTTGATTTATAAATAGTTTGAAATCAAGTAATATGTTTTTCTCCAAATGACATTGAAAGTGTAATTTTAATGACACTTAACAGGCAGAAAAGATGTACTTTTCCTGGCTAGGCAGGAAAAGTTCGTTGCTATGCAACATTCCAAGTAATTTGAATCAAATAGGTATTCAAAATTGACAATGACTTTGGTTGAATAAAAAATGATAGATTATTTGGACTCTGCGTGAAATTGAAAAGAATCTGGAGAAAATATTATATGTTTCACATGGCAAGAAAGAAGATGTTATGCCTTGGCTGGTTTCCTAGCCTCGGCTACGCCTAGGTTATGAAACGCCAACTGCGGCATTAAATCTTGTACTTTTCTGACTACTAAAACAAATAACTATTTCAATTCATTATTATTTATCGGTCGTATTTATTGGTGTATGCAACGATCATGTGATGGCTAGAGTAGAGCTGGATGGTATTAGTTAGATTAGAGTTCGGACACATTGCATTGTGACAACAGCATCATAGTCGTTCCGCGCTGTTTTATTCAAAATTGTTTGAATTTGACAATAAAGTTTATGAACGTAAGAATTGAAATATAATTCGATAAATGAAAATGTGCTCCTGTGTAATGAATTGCGGGAATTCTGAAGGGAGTGAAGATTTCATTCCTTTAATTTTCCAATGAAAACCATTCCCTTATTATATTATGGAAGGAATGTATGAAACGGCCTGGATGGAAAATTAATTTGATGACGAGCAAAATTTGTGAAGTAAGTACATACATTGAAATTTACTTCTCATAACAGCAAGATTGAAATGAAACTATATTTTAAGACCACTTTCAAACAGAAGATTGGTGAGATCCGTTTGAGAGAATCTGCTGTTCTATTCATTCACAAAACAGACAATTGAAAAAAAAAACAATATTATTATAACATGAAATGCAAAACGAATATATATCATAGAAAGCGAGGAATTGATTGCAAAACGACATAATGAAATTGAAAATTTGAAAACGGAACTTTGGAAATCAGGTAAATTCCAACGTGATACAATATCATTGAATGACGTTCATTATACCGATTGAGTTCGAAATTAATCAGTGAAAAGTGAATGCAGCAGAAGGTGGAAAATCAAAACAATCTTCATGTTTCAAACTTTATCACTCGGGTACAGTTTTACATACAATAAGGAACTAGCTATATGAATATCCATATATGTGTATTTTGTCATTTTAAAATGTTACATGAATTCTTTTCATTTTTATAACTATTATTGTTCTGCGAAAAGTGAATCGCTATATGAATTGAAGTGGGTGTTTATACCCTATTTCTATTTTCCATCTGCGACAATGATTGATTTGACAGAAAATCTAACCTCTAAAATCGTATCTGATAATCAGGCGCTACTATAGGGAAATTGAAAAATTAAAGAGCAGAATATATGTCTTATTCTTTCATTCACTCAAACCATATTGTATTATAGAAAATAGAAAACAACAGAAGTTCAGCTTTGTCTGAACTCTCATCCTAATTCCATCCAGTGACTCTAGTAATGGCTATTAACACATGATCGTTACATAAAAATACTATTTTATTCCATAAATTGGTTTCAGCACAGTATATTATCCTTTCACGAGTTTCAGTGTTGAAAATCGCATGTGGATTAGATATACGATATTGCGCTGGTCGGTTGGGAGTTTTCTTCATCTGGTAGAGTATCCAGATATTCGAGTTTGACAATAAAAGGGTCTTCCACATATGGTGAATTCAGTATTCCATTGGAATAAGTAAGACGATTTGTATAATAGTTAATCCCCTAACAACACAGGGATGTCCTAGGTACGTCCCTTTTTTGTCCCGCGGTACAAGGACATGATTGGGACATCCAGGGGATGTCCTGCAGTGGTTGTCCCTGGAGTATCTGATATCCATTCACATCAGAGTCATTGAATTTCATCAAACTATTGAGTTGAATTTTTTCGAAAATGTTTGTTTCTCTTCCGGAAAATGATTATAATGAAAATAAAGAATAAAGTCTCGGGACTTCTCAAGAAATTACCATTTTTAGCAGACAGAAATCGTACATGCATAATGCCCCTCATTTTTAAACACCCAAGAATGATAATAATTATACCCAATTCCTAATAAAGTTGTATTTATTCAGGTTTCTGTAGTTAAGTCCTGTTTATAAATCTGTTTAGTACATAAATCTTCAGGAGGCATGATAGCCAATGG
>OU896721.1:9202864-9218051 GCA_918026855.4 Phaedon cochleariae | reverse complement strand
GAATGGAGTACCCCTAATTTGAGTGATTTTCAAAAACCGCTTGCGAATAGAAAAATGTTAATTTCTCGATTCAGAACCGGAGTAATTTTATATCATTAATTTCTAAAGAAAATGAGCCCTTGAACACCTGGATTCAACAAATAGTCCAGAACTTGTACGCACTTTTTTGCAATGTTATGGAGTGAATGTGCCGAAAAACGAACTTCTAAAAATATATTTCCATCTGATTTCGACATACTAACAGCAACAACAATATAACAAGGAAATATGAAACATACTAACATAACAAAAGAAGTTGAACATACTAACAGCAACAACAACGTAACAAAAAAAATATGAAGTCGAATAACAAGATTAGAGTCACACCAAGATGTACGTCCATGAAGATTACGTGAAACCCTGAAAATATACGAAACTTCAAGCCAATTGTAGTTAAAATATAAGGAATTTTCAAATAACCTGATGGATGTGTCCCCCGTTTGCTTGCAAATGAAAATAAATGCTCAGTTCCGTAGTTGAAGCAAAAGGGAGACACATTCAGGTCATTTCAAAATTCGTTATGTTTCGACTACAACTAGATAGTATAAAGTTTTATATATTTTCAGGGTTTCTATTTGCTAGCGGTTTTTGTAAATCACGAAAGTTAGGGTTACTCCACCATTTCGTTTTTTTCAATTATGAAATTTTCAGATGTTCCACTGTGTACTACAGCTATTCAGCTTTGGAATGGCATTAAGAGTCCATCACCGCAGTGGCATTTATACGTATAACACGGTCACGCAAATTCGAAAAACGGTTGAACATATCGGTTTGAAACAAGTACAGGCCATTAGATCACACTTGAATCTATGTACGTCCTGTAATGGAATTTTGAATTTCCTCAAATTTTTTCCAATATGATTCGAAACATTCCACCAAAATCAAGCTACTTCGAGGCCGATTTTTGGAATTTGGGTAGGAAATTTCAAAAAAGCCTTACAGCACGTACGTAGACTGGACTTTTATCTTTCATTTGATACCATAATCATTGAAATTGGACGATGGATGCTTTTGAATCTATGTTGAATAAAAATGCCCTGCAGCTTCCTAAATGACTTCAGAACGGCATTGGGGAGTGCTGCCGCCGCGGTCATTTCAAGTATTAGATGTCCCACCACAAGCAAAATTGAATAGACAGGGTCGAACGCGCCTAATCTATATCCAGGTATAAATTCCTTCATCCATTATTCCATGGTTACCTAATATCACTAAGAGACAGTTTCTTCCAAAGTAGATAGTTGTGCATAGCTCGTAACTAAAAGTAATTCTTATCACGGGATTGGCACATTCACTCCATAACACTTCGCCAAAAAGAACGTGTTTCTCCTGGACTAATTGTTCGATTCAGATGTTCGAGTGCTCATTCTTTTAAGAAATCAATGATCCAAAATTGTATCGGTCCTGATTGGAAGAATACATATTTTTTATTCGCCAGAGATTTTTGAAAATCACAAAAATTCTGGATTTTCCATCATTTTGTTTCTTTCAATTATTGGATTTTCAAATGTTCCATTGTGTACTACAGTTCTTCATCTCTGAAAAAACTCTAAGAAATCCAAATTCGATCGAATTTTCATGAAGCCTGAAGCAAAATAATAATAATAATCGTTTATTCGAGATTAGCACATTCACTCCATAACAAATTGCAAAGAAATGAGTGTATCTACTGGACTATTTGTTCGATTTCGATGTTCGAGTACTCATTCTCTTCAGAAATGAATAGTCTAAGATGACATCGGTACAGGTTGGAAAAAATCTGATTTTCTTTTTCTCCAGCGGTTTTTGTAAATGACAATATTTTGGTAGAATCCGCCTTTTTGTTTTTGTTCATTATGAAATTCTCAAATATTCTACTATTGCCCTTTAGGCATATGAAACGACGCCAAGAAATTCGAATTCGGTTGAGAAATGATGAAACCACGAGGAAAATAAAAACTTCCGGTTTTTTGTGACCACCCGATAGATCTAGTCATGTTGTTGCCATCTAGAGGCGCCAAAAAACTAATGCGAACAATTATTTTGACCAACGCACAGGGCGAGTGGACTGACTGATAATGAATCATCGGCATTCAATTACTTCACTGTGTCGTAATAGGGACCTAAATCAATTTTTACACTTCTCACGCTTTTTGTTATGTAAATAATGAGTCTATGCTTTTTTCATATCATTTCTCGTGATTGAACATTTTCATATGTTTATAACAGTAGCGCGGATTTTTCTTAAGGTGGTTGAGGGGTGAGAATAACCCACCAATATTTCTGAATGAAAAATCATCAAAGAATAGGAATACAATATTGAAAAGAGTTGTCTTTTTATTCAGAATCAAATGGTAGTCTTTTTTTTTCGGAATGTGAATTGAAACCCGCTATAGCGAAAAAACTGACCATTTTTTAGGATTGTCACCCAATGATATTCTGATCAGAATCATATGGAAAATTTAGCGAAATCCACCATTTGCACCCTCCATTTGGTTGGGGTTAGTGATGCAAAAATGCGGTTTCCATAATTATCCGTGATGAAACCCTGTCTATCACTTTTGACAGTTAGATGGATTTTTTTTTTTCGGTTTTCAAAATAGGGACTGGGGGTTATTATTCTCCGTCATTATAGTTTTTTTATAAAGAATCTATTTTTAGAAGTAATTAAATGGAATAAAAAGTTTTGAAATATCGTTCATTTTCTCAGAAATAAACGGCCAATTCAAACCCCCCTAGCAAAAAACTGTCAATTTTTGGGGGTTGGCGCAGTGAAGATATCTTATTGAACCACATGAACTATATCATACCAAAAATTGAGAAAAATCCACCGGGGAATTTGCCTCAAACATTTGTGGGGTCTTTTGAAACATAGGTTACGTCGTTTGAAGGTTCATATCATAAGGCGTTTTCGGAAACCTACTCGGGTTGACTCGATCCCTAACCTGCACGTTCGTTTACCTAACCCGAGTAACATACCCATGTTCGGAAACTCCGGTGTTACTTACTCGATCACTAACTCGAGTTCATGTTTCGCAACCCTGCTCCAAAGCAGGGTCAGCCAGAGTTACTACCTACCTTAGATCTTAGATCATGCACTTACTACCACAGAGCTACTCACGATACATGTATTTCTAAGGTCACTTCAGATATTATTTGATTTCATCAATTGAACAAGAAGTGGATTATGTTGAATAGCTTTAGTTTGATGATGAAAATACACCAACATCATGAGCAGAAGCAATATTCATCATTCCTAGGACAATAACAACGTGTATTTTCAAGAGTTTAGTGGTATGTTTTTAAAGATATAGAGAAATTGGTCCGAAAATATTGATATCGTATAGCAAACTGAAAAAATTGCATACAGCTGTAAGAAATCAAGAAGTTCTATTCGAAGAGGTATAAAGCTAACTCAATAAAATAGTAACCTGATAAGTTCGTAAACTATAGTATTAGGATAAGTGATCCGACTGATCCATCACGTGACCCGTTCAGATCGAGTCAACAACCCAGAGTAAGTTTCCGAAAACGCCTATAAAGTATCTCGAGTGATTAGAATCTATGTGTTGGAATCTACAGGGAGTTATTTATTGAGGGGTCAAGCCCCTTTTCGTTCCATAAACTGTTTTGCTATGCGCTACTGGTAGATTTCAAAATATACAAAATGACTTCCTTGTTTGTTTATTAACTCGTTTGTCTCCTGTATTAACTCGTTTGTCTCCTGTAATTTTGACGCATTTTCAACCGTTATCGAGAAAAAAATCATAGTTTGTATCTCAGTAGATTGACGTAAAATTTTTAACAAAAGGGAGGAACCTAACATAACCCAACAACAGTATTCACATGTGTGTCATGTCAAAATACAGGTTCTGAACCAAGCGAATAACAATTACAAGGTTGATAAAAAATCAATTGAAGTAATGAATAATGGGCTTATATCACAAAAAATTTTTATTTCATAATTCGATAGAACTCGCCCAAACTAGCTCACCACCGCAAACCGTTTCTTGCTGTGAGCCCCCTACGTTTTATAAAAAATTATTGAAATCCCCGATTTTTCGGACCTCTGAAAACGAGGCGATGATGTGACGTCAAAACCCCAATACTGAAACAAGACTATTCCAGACAGAGATGAATGATACATGATTTCTGACTGAGTGAATTAACGCGAGATCACAGTTGAAAGAATCAATATATCAGTTGCCTCAGTCTCCGTCGGGCGTTTGGTATTTTCTTTCAAATATGGCGAGATGAGGTTTCTACGTCATGAGAGGGTCCGTTTTCAGAAGGTACTATTATTTATGTTCAAAAATAAAACATTCCAGTTAATTATTCGATCGAATTATGTCGTCAATCATTATTCATGTATAAAAGGATCAATCTATCTCGTTTTTCAAACTATACTATCAATTTTCTACTTCTATTCAGTTTGGCCTCGAGTTTGGCTATCTATAAAAGCGTGTTTCACTATAGTTTTCCAAACTATCATTTATTAAATAGCTCTTTCGCTATATTGGATCCGCCATCTAGAATTTCCCAATTTTTAAGAATAAAATCATAACTCCGACCCCAAAAATCCCCAGATACAGATTTTGAAAAGAATCGGATCATAATCACGAAACTCTTCCGCCATATTGGATCCTACATCATTAACTTTCTCATTTTGATAAAAGTCATAATCTCCGACCCCGAATTTCCCCAGTTACAAATTTTGAATGGAATCGGATCATAGTCACAAAACTCATTCGCCATTATGGACCTGCCATCTTGGATTTCCAAATTTTGATAGAATTTTCATATCCGACTTCGAAAACCCCCAGTTACGAATTTTAATAAAATCTGACTGTAATTATGAAAGTCGTCCGTCATATTGAATCCGCCATCTTGAATTTCTAAATCATGACGAAGGAATTATAATCTCCGATCTCGAAAACCCCCAGATACCAGTTTTGAATGGAATCGGATCATTATTACCAAACTCGTCTGCCATATTGGTTCTGCCATCTCGTATTTCCAAATTTTGACGAAAGAATCATAATCTCTGACCCCAAAAATCCCCAGATTCAAATTTTGAATGGGATCTGACCACAATTATAAAACTCGTCCGCCATATCGAATCCGCCATCTTGAACTTTCAAATTTTGACGAACGAATCATAATCTCCGATTCCGAAAACCCCTAAATACCAATTTCGAGTTGAATCGGTCCATATATTTGAAAAACTCGTCCGCCATTTTGAATTTTCTATTTTTGACGAATTATTCATAATCTCCGACCCCAAAGATCCCCAGATACCAATTTAGAATGAAAACGGATTACAAAACTCGTCCGCCATATTGGATCCGTCATCTTGAATTTTCGATTTGAAAAATAGATTACGACCGATTCTCATACCCAGCGAATACGCACACAAATGTTTATAGGAATCGGTCGAGCCGTTTCTGAGGACTTTGGCCACTAAGACCGTCACCTTGATTACAAGTTTACAAACATTTGCCGAAGAATAAGAAACCTGTCAAACTTTGACTTTTTATAAAAGATGCTGAAAATAAAATAATCTTGATAATTTAACGCTCAGTAGATCGGTAACGAAGCGTTTGCTGACCCATATCTATGGGGAAAATATCTTATTTTGACCTGAAAAATATGTTTCTGAAATCTTGATACTGAATTTCGAAACACCCTGTATATTGTATGTTTTTTCAACTAAATCTGACCTAACATAACCTCATCTGACCCAGGCTACTTCAAATACATCAATTTGCATGATAATCATCACTTCTACTTAGGTCACTCCTCTACTTTTTTTCAGGCACAAATGCAATGCATAGTTGATAGAAGAGCTTCATATACTTCTGAAAAAAATTACAACAAAATTCTACAAGATCTAGATCCTTGATATCATCTTTGTCAGAAGACCACCACCCATCCAGCAGAGTTTATTGCGAGGTATATTGTGATTTTGCTTGAAGACTACTTCTAAATTATAGATTAGCAAAATGGGATTCGAATGTGTCACTTGCAGCAAAAAATTCCTCAACCAGCGGACGCTAACTAGACACATGAAAATACATGCTAGTAGTAGACATTATTTCGAGTGTCACAATTGCCAGAAAAGATTCTTTGAAAAACACCAATTGAAAATCCATATCCAAGTTCATAGTGGTGTAAAACCATTCACATGTGATATTTGCAGCAAAAATTTCTTTATCAAATCGAATTTAACTAAACACACCAAGACGCACACTGATGAGAAGCCATTTGAATGTGATTTCTGCAGTTCGAAATTTCGAACTAATGCTCACCTAATCAGTCACCGCATGGTCCATACTGGGGAGAAACCATTCGACTGTAACATTTGCAGCAAGAAGTTTAGAACCAACGAACAACTGCAGTTGCACACCAGGGTACACACTGGAGAGAAGCCTTACCACTGCGACATTTGCAACGCCAACTTTCGTGGTAGAAGCGAATTGAAGAAACACTATCGAATTCACACTGGCGAAAAACCGTACGAGTGTGACATTTGCCAAGTGAAATACAGGACCAGTGCGCAATTATCGCTCCATCATATGAAGCACACTGGCGACAAACCTTACCAGTGTGAAATTTGCAATCAAAAATTCAGTCTTGGGAGAAAATTGAGTTTACATCTAATGGGGCATACTGGCGAGAAGCCGTTTGAGTGTGACATTTGCAGCAAGAAATTCAAAGCCAAAGAAAGATTGAAAAGCCACCTCAAGTTGCACATTGGGGAAAAGTTGTTCGAGTGTGATACTTGCAACAGGAAATTTAATGATAGAAGTAATTGGGCCCGACACTGCAAGAGGCACACTGGCGAAAAAATGTTTGAGTGCGACTTTTGCCAGTCGAAATTCGCGACCAAAGGAGAATTAGACACCCACATCAGAATTCACACTGGCGAAAAACCTTTTCAGTGTGATATTTGCAGCAGAAAATTCAGAACTGGAAGTGCGTTAAACGGTCATCGTTACACACACAATGGTATGAAACCGTATGAATGTACTTTCTGCTATAGAAAGTTCCGTGATTGTGGTACTTTGACCAATCACACCAGGAGGGTGCACACAGGTGAAAAGCCTTTTGAGTGCGACTTTTGCTGCAAAAAATTCAGTACTGCGTATGAGTTGCTCGTTCATCGCAGGATTCACACTGGTGAAAAGCCATACCAATGCAGTGTTTGCAGCAAAGCTTTCAGTCATAAAGTTAACCTGGACTCACACGCCAAGAGATGCATGCTGGTGAAAATCGAATCTAATGAAGCTTCTGCAGATGATGAAACGAAACAAGAGGAACTTCAATAATATGCTTTCTTTTTCTTAAACCATTAGGCTTTTTCGGAAACTATCAGATCCTTGACTTGGACGTTCGGTTACCTAGAACGGGTCACATATTTACATATGCTAGCTTGTGTTGACATCAGGGTGTTGAAATCAGGTTTTCGACAAACAGTCCATTCACAAATGGAGACCACAGGGAAAAAAGGGGGAATGTCACTATACAGGTTGGTCCGTTTTTTAATACGGAAAATTCAACAGCGTATAGTACTCGTTGAAATAATAAATGAACTTCCTATGAACATATACTTCAAAACGCTTCGTTTTCGAGATAAAGGGTGTTCAAGTTTCTTTAGAAAATCGATTATTTTTTGATTTCTCAGAAATGCTATAACCGATTGTGATGAAATTCACATCTATTGTGGGAATATCAATGAGCTAACTTTTAGACCTATTACAGTTCATGAATGAGTTACATATTTTCAGGGGCGTGCATTTCAAAATACAATTTTCTTGCCCTCTTAGATTTCTTATCTAATAGCTTCGTTTCAGAAGGAAAAAAAACAAACCTATGCATGTCTCTGAACCCAATGAAAGAAACATTGTAGTATCCATTAAATCTAGCTAGCACTGGCCGTTTACCAAACCAATCATGTAACCATTGCAAATCAATCATTTACGTATTAGAAGAGCCATAACAGGCCATAGACCGCAGTGGATATCCTGCTATTTGTCTTCAATGTTGCCGAGCTAGTACATTTTTACTAGTTAGTTTTTGAGATATAAGGTGTCAAGAATAAATATAGTTTTTAAATCAAAAGTTAGAAACGGTTCAAGATAAATTGACGAAATTTTCCACAGATTCGAAACTCTTTGAGCTTTATTAGATTACATAAAAATTATTCATGAAAAATATTCAGTGGCGGCTGAATCTGTGGTGGCGAAGGAAAAAATTATGGTTCAACAATCAAACTTTTGAAAAATTAAATTGGGTAAATATCAATAGAAAACAAAAGAATCCGTTAGAGGAATTGCTCAAGTTGCTGTCCGCCAACCTCTGTGCATTTTCTGCAACGTCTTGTCATAGAACTAACTGCACTAGAAATGTGTATTGGGTTTAATTTCATTTGATTAAAATCTTCGTTAATTCTTTCAACTAATTGTTCTCTTGAAGCAATTGGTACTTCATAAACCTTATCTTTAATTGCTCCCCAGACATGAAAATCCAAAGGATTGAGGTCTGGTGACCTAGGTGGCCAAGAAACTGGTCCTGAGCGACCAGTCCAACGGATAATTCAAATTTAAATGAAAAATAATTATGAATTGACCCGGCCGTTACTTGATGGAAATCCATGATAAATGTAAAAACTTCACAAACGATAAGATTTCCACAATTTTTTTTCCACAATTTTTTTTTTTACAAAATTTTTAAATAAATAGTTCATTGTATACCAGTATATCACCTGACGAAGCTACTGTGTTAGCGAAACATGTCGTGTGTTTGAAAAATTTTGTTGAAATCTCATAGTTTGTGAAGTTTTTACAGAAAAATAATTACCCGAAAATTTTGTGTAATTATTACCTTCGCCACCCCAGATTCAGCAGCCACTGAATAGTTCTTATGAATAATTTTTATTTCATCTAATAAAGCTCAAAAAGTTGAGTATCTGTGGAAAATTTCGTTAATTTATCTACAGTTTCTAACTTTTGATTGAAAAAATATATTCAGAAGCGTATTTTTGACACCCAATATCTCAAAAGCGAAGCGTTTGAAAGTATATTATGTTCATTGAAAGTTTTCTTATTATTTCAACGAGTACTATACGCTGTTGAATTTTCCGAATCAAAAAACGGACCACACTGTAAAGTGGAAATTGACTTGACACCACCATCTGATAGCCTAACCACTATACAGTGTGTCCATCTAGTGCGTAATTCTTCGATATCTCGAAATCAATTATCACAAGGGTAAAACTTTTGAAAACAAATTCCTTTCGTCGTAAAAGGTTTCCATTTCAAAAATATATTCAACAATACTGGGTGTTTTATAACAGCGTGACGAATCGGAGACAAGTTTTTTTAAGTAGAACATCCAGTATTTTTCATTCGAAATTTATTCTGCTAAGGTTTAGCTCCACATCGCTGTGAAAAAAATTGAATTTGGTTGCGGTGTTGCCAAGTTATAATAATTGATAAACACATTTTCACTATATTGAAGGGTCATGTTGAATTATGGGTATGGTATATTCATTTATCAAAATTTTGAAAATATCTTTGGCATACAGTAGTAGCAAGGTCTCACGTACACTAATCCAGTAATTTTGCGAGATAATCCTTCACAGGGTGCTGAAATTAACATTCTGAATATTGTAAGATTCATACGACGTTCATTGGAATTTTTCAAATAGAACACTCTGTATTTTTCATCACAGATTTATTTCAACATCTTCCGCCTTTTCATCGCTGAAAAAAAATTGAATTCGGTTGCGACGTTTTCAAGTTAAGAGTAATTTCCTTATGTTTATCACTATCTCAAGGCTACTTATAAGGCATGGTTCCTGTATTTGATTTGACTGTGGGAATATTGCTTGCCATTTGACAGTCGAAGTTCTTCATAGATCATTCAGGTATTTTTGCGATATGTGCATTGTCCAAATTTGAAATAATCCGTAATTTTGTTACTTATGATTAAAATAATATGTACCTATGTGAAACAAACAAATATGCCAAAAGCAACGCCTGTCTTTGAAACAACTTCAACGATACCAACAATGCAGATTTGGATTGCGTGAATAAGGACAATTTTTTAAAATTTTGGCCACTTTTATCGTCGTTAATCTCACAATACAAATCTCCATTTAACTTGAAGCAGGTAAACATAAAGATGATACAAACAATATTTCTTCACTACGCGGGTTTCGGGAGGGAATCCAGCAAAGTTTTAAATAATTTCAGGATATATTTGATTTTGGCGATGTTTGACAGGTCATAGTGTGCAAAAAATCTGTGAAAGTAGCATTTCGGATTTTGTTACAACCCACTCTGTTTCAAATTCAAACTTGGAGAGCCTGTAAATGTTCCTATTTCAAAAAAATATATGAATGGGCAATGATTATACCATAGCAACGCAATATTTCCACAGTCCAAATTAATGAAGGAACTATGACGTACAAATTACCCAGAAATAGAAGTGAAAATAAGGAAATTATCAATAACTTAACAACGCCTCAACCGATATCGATTTTTTTTTCAGCGATGAAAAGGCGAAATATGTCGGAATCAATCTAATCTGTGGATAATAATACAGGGTGTTTAATTTGAAAAATCCAAGTCAAGTTGAATAGGTGGTGGAATAATTCCACTCAAGTATGTCAGGTAGTGCCATCTGTCAGCAGAGTGGTTTACTTGTAGTACCACTCTGTAGCGTATAGACGTAATAAGGGTCTGTACGTGTTGACTATAGATGGCAGCGCCATACAGTGTGTGTCGCGATTTCTGTATCCTACCTTAGAGCTTTATTGCCACTAGATGGCTACAACATGACTATAACTTCATGTTATACCCTGCGAATGTCATTTGAATCTTGCAAACTGTTGAATGCTAAATTGAGCACCCTGTTGAAGAACATGTCGCAAAATCACTGGATTGGTATACGTGAGACCTTGCTTCTACCGTATGCCAAAAATATCTCTGAAATTTGAATAAAATATACCATGCCCAATTCAACATGACTCTTCAATAGTGGTAAAAATAGATTTATCAATTATAACTTGGCAACGCTGTGACCGATTCCAATTTTTTTTCGCAGCTTTGTGAAAGTAAACCTCTGCGGAATAAATTCCGAATGAACAATACTAGGTGTTCCATTTCAAGAAACTCGTCTCCGAGTTGTCCCGCTTTTATAAAACACTCAGTAATGTTGAAAATATTTTTGAAATAAGCAACTTTAGTAACTGAAAAATTTTTCCTTCAAAGTTTTTCTCTATAGGTTATGGCTTTCGAGATATCGAAGAATTACACACTAAATGGACACACTGTATTTTATTATAAACAGAAGTCCATAGCTATAACGCAGCCGCAGCATAGTCAGCTAATATGCTCCTTCGAAAATACGTTCGCATGGAAAAAACGCGGAATGTCCACTTAAAAAATGTACATACAGAAAGGGGACTTCCAAGCTCAGTGCTTGCTTGAATACAGATTCCATTGTGATTTTATAGGTTGTTTTCACACAGTCAAAAGGTCAAAATGAACTCTCAGGCAAACAAAATGTGAGAAAAAAAAAACAGTCACCTTTTTTTCACCTCTTGGAGCGTACCAAAGGGAATCCCTATAATGTTCGGGGAACATTGTGGGTACCTAGGGAGGAGGTAGGTATTGGGTTCTATTTTCAACTTTTGGAGTTTAGAAGTTCTTGGGAAAACTCTGCTTGGCAAAAAATGCCAAAGCTTTGCCAATCTATGTATAAACGAGTTTTGGTAAAGAGTTGTTCTACCTATTCAGAGGTTGATGACAAAAAGGTGTGTTGACTGGGCTCGTCGAGAACGTCTGAGTGATGAGAATAAAATAAATGAGATCGCTTCATAATGATTCCCACTCATATCGGGTAAAATTTATAGAAATTGATCAAATTATAGAGATGGTTGCTGTACTATGTGAAAACTTACCGCCCATTAGGTAGGCAGGCAAGAAAGGAGAAATGTACCAGAGCAGATAATTGCGAGTAAACAATCCAGTTTTTTGACAATTTATTTGGACACTCCCCATTTTTCCCTTGAATCTTTGGACTTATTTTTTGTTTTCGATGTTTTATCCATACAAATGTGATCTTTATTTCCAGTTGTTCAACTTCATTGCTCATTATACTCCATCAAACGAATCCAGTTGGTTTTATTTCAGTTTCCTTCAACTTCCAAAAAGTAAGGAGGTTCAAAACTCTGGAATGCGTTTTTCTCGAAACTTACTTCTTAT
Organism: Phaedon cochleariae; assembly: GCA_918026855.4. Lineage (NCBI taxonomy): Eukaryota > Metazoa > Arthropoda > Insecta > Coleoptera > Chrysomelidae > Phaedon > Phaedon cochleariae. Next base: position 9,205,764 of record OU896721.1, on the reverse strand, counting down.
GACATTCCCCCTTTTTTTCCTGTGGTCTTCAAATGCTAACAGATTTGGACACCAGAAGCGATCAGAGTGTTGAAACCAGTGAGCATCTGTAGTGGGCATATACATTATACAGTCTTTCCAAGATAAGGTTGAACAGCATGGGGATCTCGAAAACGGTAGGAGATACGAAGTCGGTTAAATGGGGAAAAAGTTGCGCATTCGGAGGCTCATATCAAGAGCCTTCGAAAATTTTTAAAATTATTATTAGTTTTTTACTTATATCGAAAAAAGTGAATTGTTGGAATATCCATTTTGTTCTGTTTCTCCGTTATTATTAGAGATATAGAAAAATCGAAAATACTTTCTCATAGCAACTTTTGATGACGTTTAACGTGGTTACACCGATTTTTCCATGCGACGTTCCGTATCCGTAAAACCAACTTTTGTTTTTTAAATACGGTCCTGATAATTTTCTCACAGACTCTGAAAGGTTTTTTATTCTGAATTCAACCATGTATTATACAAGGTGATTCAAATGTTTCGACCTATGTCTATCCTTCATCAATGTTTTTCCGAACTTCCAAAGGAAAAGTGCCATCAGTTCCATTTATTTCGTTCATTTAGTGTCAAACATTGATGGATTAGTTATTCAATACTGAAAAGTGAATAAAAAATATTTCACTACATCATTCAATGCAGCGCTTAAAATTGTTGATGAATTCCTACACGAATTACTTTAACAGCTTGACTTCGACAATACCTTCAGAAACATTCATAACAAATGTTCAAAATGATAACCATTATTTTCTGAACAAAGATATCCTCTTCTCATAGTTGCTTCTAAGACATTACTAAACATTTCTGGGGTTATTCTGTTGAATGCTTCGATGACACTGTCCCTTAGTTCTTCTTCATCATCAAAGCTATTTGCGTGTACAGAGTTTTTGATATATCCCCTAATAAAAATCCAGCTGTCTCAAATCAGGTGACCGCGCCGGCCAAGGGACTGCAGAATGAGTACCAATGCATTTTTCTGGATAAAAACGCACGAACTTCTTTGGAATTATGTACCGGAGCGCCATCTTGTTGAAACCAACAGTTCTGAACTTCCGCAATCGGTAAATCATCCAGAGCTTCCTCAAGATGATTCTCAAGCAAATTTGTATAACGTTAGAAAGCCTGTGTTTCATGGTAAATAAAAGGATTAATAATTCGTGTATACCAAATATTGCAACCCACATATAAAAGCCGAAACGGTGTTGGTGTCTCGCTGTAATGTATAAATGTTCATTTTCTCGTGAACAATAATGTGTTTTTTTTTCTATCGAAGATACCATGATTAGTGACCTTGCTTTCATCAGTCCAGATGATTGTTTGCGGGAAATCTGCAAAATTTTGACATTTCCTGGTATACCACTCACAGAATGTCCTGCGCCTTTCATTATCGCCTGGTTTTAGCGCTTGACATATTTTGAATTTGTATGGATGGAATTTTTGTTTCCGAAAAATGAAATGGGTTGTTGATTGAAACCAGTTGATGAGGTATTAGTGTGTTGACTAATTTTCCTTCAAAATAAGTGGAACTGATGGCATTTCTCCTTCGGAATTTCGAAAAAACATTGATGATGGTTAAAAATAGGTCGAAACACACATAAACCACCTTGTTTAATACATGGTTGAATTCAGAATGAAAAAACCTTTCAGAATCTGTGAAAAAATTATAAAAACCGTATTTAAAAAACAAAAGTTGATGATGGTTCTACGAATACGAAACGTCGCATAGAAAAATTGGTATCACCACGTCAAACGTCATCAAAAGTTGCTTTAAAATAGTATTTCCAGTTTTTCTGTATCTCTAATAATAACGAAGAAAAAAAAAATAAAACAGATATTCCTAAAATTCACTTTTTTCGATATAACTAGAAAACTAAAAATAATTTTGAAAATTTTCGAAGGCTCTCGATATGAGCCTCCGTTTTTCCTCATTCAACCGACTTCGAATCTCCTACCGTTTTCGAGATCCCCATGCTGTTCAACCTTATCTTGGACAGACTGTACAAAACCGATGCTCACTGATGTTGACACTGGTGTTGAATTTTGCAAACTCTTGTTGCACATACAGAGAAGTGCACAAAAAAACGGCCAGGATTGTAACTTTCTAATTATTCTACACTCACCGGCAAAAAAAAACCGGCCACCAAAAAATTTGCCCAAGCCTGTAACTGTTTTAATCCTTGTCTGATTTCTGTGGAATTCCGATCAAATCATAGATTCATATTCCTAAATGTTGGCCTAAATATTAGTTTTCCTAGAATGCTGATGAGTTGATCATTATACAGGGAAAAACCAAAGTAACTCTTTCACCATATACTTCTCAACGCCCTGTGGCAAAATAACGTGGTTGGACTTGACTTGATTATGCTTCGGATTGAAGTGTGATCCCTTCTGAACACAATAGTTCTTGATTCACAACAATATCCTATTTTCAAGAGATGATACGAGTTTTTTAAGGAAGTATGGTATTTTTCAATTTTATCTACCAATAATCAAAACCTACATGAACTTATTGATTAACAACTTAATGAATCAAAATCACTTATTACCTCACCTTCTTAGAATCTAGCACGGAAAATTTATTACATAAAACATCAACATCAAAAGTAGCAAACCTCTAGTCAATATAACGAGTTGAATTACAGCATTCAACTGCCGTGGCATCAAATTGGTCAAATTTCTTAAGTAGTCTTGAAGAATTGCCTAAAATTCGCCTTGAAGGGCGAATCGTAGCTCTTGAAGAGTCTCTGACAAAGCTGGACGATAGCCAATGAGCCTCTGGAGGTCACCCCCAAGATGCTCTTAGGTTCTGAATTATTGTTATTAAAAGTAAAAAAATTCTATATACTTTCTTGAAACACTTGTAT